>NCSJ02000529.1:0-20104 GCA_002812745.2 Scytalidium lignicola | reverse complement strand
TATACCTAATCCTTCTTTGTAAGTTCAGTTAATAACATAAAAGATTTTAGAATAATCCTTCACAAATCTTCAGTAATAATTAGTTAACCCTAAGAAACTTTATAATTACTTAACTGTCTTAAGTAGTTCTTATTCCTTGATTGACTAAATCTTATTATCAAAGGTTTTTATCCTTTCTTTAGAAATATAATATCCTAAGAACTGAACTTATTCCTTATAAAATTCACATTTTACCAGTTTACAATATAATCTTGCCTCTTACAACACTTGTAAAATAAACTTAACATACTTCTTGTATTCTTCAATACTCTTTAAGTAAATGATTATATTATCAAGATATATTATTATAAATTTCTCTAGATATTTTTCTAATATACAGTCTATTATTCTTTATTATGTTATTAGAATATTAATTATACTAAACGTTATAACTAATAACTTAAATAATCTGTATTTTGTTTGAATAATAACTTTTTACTTGTTATCCCTTTTAATCTTAACCAGATTAAATACTAACTATAAGTTTAGCTTAGTAAATATAACAACTCCCTTCAACTTGTCCATTATTGAATTTATCAATAATAAAGAGTATTAGTCTTTCTTAGTTTTATTATTCAAGTGTTTATAATTACCATAAAGTCATCTTAACAAGTTGTCTTCTTTCTTTATATAATACAATAGTACTTCAACTTCACCATAACCTTCTTTGTACAAACCTTTAAACACCATTTTCTCAAGTAATCATTTCTTCATTACCTTATCCTCAGTAAAGGTTGTTTAATAAATTAATCTATAAGCTAGTCTGAACTCCTCTTTAAGCTTTATCTCATAATCTTATAGTTTATACTCAAGTAAAGTTAAATCATCAGGTCTTTCTATAAATAACTCTAGTTATTCATAATATTCCTTAAGTATATATTTTATAATTTCATCAACATGAATAACTCTTAAAGACATAATTTCTTCTAAGAAAGTAATTATACTTGTTCTCCAATCAATTATTAGATTATACTTTCTCATCCATTTAATTCCTAATATAACTTAATATATTCCTAACCTTATTACATCAAAAGACATTTTTTNCTTAATAACTTTTATTATACTTTATATTTAAGTTCTGAGTTTAAATATTGACATACTTCTAAACCTTAGTACTGTTTATTAACAATATTAAATAATTGTTGTCTTTGACTTTCATGTTGAGTCTAAGTCATTTTACAACTTGTTTACTAATAAAGTTTCTTTTAACTCTTAAATTAATCAAAGCCCTTATTAACTTTCTGCATAATGTTATATCAATATACAATAAACTTTCACTGTTTATAAAGTAAAAATTGACATTTCCAACATTGTCAACTAATATATCATCTCTGATTTCTAAGTCTTTAATGTTTTCTTCTAGTTTTTCAAACAATACTACTTGTCTTTCATTAAGATTTCTTAGCCTAAGTCCATCAAAACTTCTGTCATTTATGAATATATATACATCTTGTACTTATTTTACCATCTCATTCTCAAAATACTCCTTTATCTCAATAATAAAGGCATTACTTTCCACAGGAATTCTTCTTGTAAAATTCAAAGGGTATATTACTACTTCTTAATTAAACTATTAATCAATTCTTTGTATTAACTCATCTTCCCCTAATAACATTATAAATAACTTCAAAGATAATAAATCTTCTTCTAGTTTATTAACTGTAAGTAATACTTTCACATCTCAGTTAGCTAATTTAACAACAATCCCTACTAATTCCCTTTATTCTTGTTRAGYATAATACTATTCAGCTTCAAGTAATTACTCTACTAATTTTCCTAGACCTTAGATTTCTCTGTACTATGTTTTTACTTTTAAACAATCTTACTAGAAAGTTATTATTAGAAGTCCTTTATGTTGAATATTATATTGTCCTTATACAACATAACTTAATCCCTCTTCTATTACCATCTAAGCATTTTTAAGTATTTGGTCAAAGTTATCCTGAATCTGAGTTCTTTTCATTAGTAAGAAGAATGTGCATGATCCTTTCTTTATAACAATGCTTTATAAGTTAATCTTATAAATTAAAATAAGATTCTCAAGATCAAGTTCTTATTCCTCAACAATTGCTTCTTCTTATTATACAGTTTTATAAAGTTGGCTTTTGTCCAGGATTTCCTATCCTCTTAGTCCTTTTATACTAATTGTAAGATAATATTTCAAGATTAATAATTCTTTAAAAACAAGATATTACTCTGTTGGTATAGCTTTAAACTCTGCTAGCATGATTATCCAGATTCTACTAACTCTTAGCATAGATCTCCATCTATTTAGGCTAACAACCTCCTCTTAATTCTAAGGGTATCTTATACACTAAGTCCTTCTCATTAATACAGAACTTGTTTCCAGTATTCTTGCCATTACCATTTCATCTACATCAATTTCAACAATAAGTTCTAGTACAATTACTAAGTCTTATTATTCCTCCTCTTCTTCTAAGGAGTTCTTCTCTTCATCTAAGCTTTCTTCTTCTGATGATTCTGACAAGATATTTATAATTCTTAGAATTTGCATAACTCCAACTTTAACCAACACACTTACCTTGTTATCCTTCTTATATGTATTTACTATATGTCCAAACATTCTATACTTAAAGCATAACTTGTTTTTTCTTCTTTTATCAAGTTCTTCAGGGGAGATTCCAAAGGAATTCCCTTTCTTGCTTTTTCCTTTAAAATACTTCTTTCCTTTCCTTTTAAAGATTTTTCCTTTCCTTATAACATCTAACTTTATAAAGTCTTCTTAATCTTTTTTNGTTGTTAGTCTTTCTTCTGTTGAAGTAAGATCTACTTTTCTTGTCCAAGATCATTTTATACTGTTCATTCCTGATCTTGATAGATAAGTTAATAAGAGTGTTAAATGTAATAACCACAGGTTGTTGGTACAATTCTTCTTTGATAGAGTCCTTCAATCCAGTCTTATACTGGTATATATAAGCTTCCTTTCCCTAGTTGACTACTATTGCATATTAACAATAGAATATTACATACTTGCTAAGGCTCTTAGTTTGTCTAAGATAAGCTAAACATCTCTTAGCATTCCTTTTCTTATCAACATCTCCATACAAGCGTTTGAGTTCTCCTATGTAATTTTCCTAACTTGTTATGATTCTAATTATTCCCTTGTTTGTCATACTTTCGTTTGTCACAAACTACTTGTCTTTAAAAAGTTAAAACCAAGTTTCAACTACTCCCCTTAAGTACATAGATGCCCATAAGACTTTATATATGTCCTCAAGCAATAAGAAATCATTCAAGACTAAGTAAGTTCTTGTTTAAACAAGGTATACCTTCAGTTTCTTTCTATCCTCATAAAACAAGTCTAGTCTAACGATTTTGACTTCTTTAAATGTCATCATTAAAACTTGTTCAACATTGTCCTCTGATTCAAAGTCTAGATTAAGGTCTAGACTTAAAGCTTTTAATACTTGAACTAGTTCTAGGTTAAGTTTAAGTAATAAAGGTACTAACTTCTTCTTTACAACTCTTAATAATTCTCTAACAGTTAATCCTTCTGTTAACCTAATAAGTTGCTTTAATAACATAACAACTTCCCCTAATACTCCTTCCTAAATGTTAATTCCTTTAATAGTTTAATCCTCATCTTGGTCTTTCTCAGAATTATCTTCTGAACTTTCCTCAGATACTTCTTCAGATCCCTCTTCAGATTCCTCCTCAAAGCTTTCATCAAAACCTTCTTCAAGTTATTATTCGTTATTATTGTCTATTAATGTATCTGTTTTCAAATCTTAATTCATCAAGATAAGTAATGTTCAAAATGTTACAAAACTATGCTATCCAAGTCTATGAATAGCCAAGAATAAGATAAATGTTCAAGGACAACGGAAATGTATAACACAAGCAATTAAGTTAAGAGTAAGATTTAGTAATGTATTTAGGTTGAACATGAGAAGCTTACTCTCATGTTCTTACAGTATACTTATATAGATAATGAAATACAACAGGATTATTAGATTATCATGATCCCTTAATCCAAGTCCTTAGATCACTGGATCACTCTGATCTATTGATCCTAATCACATAACCTCTTAATTGTTAGGTTCTTTATGTATACTTGCTGTGTACCAAGCCTTAGGCTTATACTAATTAACTTGTTTGGTTAAACTTGTAACAAGTCTTAAGGTATAATCTTTAAGTATTAGAAGATAATAAGCTTTTAAGATATTAAGGATATGTTTACATCCTTGATAACTACTTATTAAAGATTAAACTGTTAAATGCTTTTTATAATGTTTTTACTAGTAAACATTTAAGTATTATTAAAGTTTTAAAATAACTAACTAATTGTTATTATTAGAATAGTTTGTAAAAAGACATCAAGAAGTATATCTTTATTTGTACTATTTGTTAAAGAATTAAGTTAAGATATTATCTACCTTATAACAAGTTAATACTTTTGTTGATATTAATTAAACCTTTTAAAGAAATCTTAATGGATTTCATCATTAAATTATCATTTTTTACTTCTTTTAAAGGTAAAGAATATAATACTATTTTAGTAGTAATTTACAAGTTTACTAAATACTTGATTTATATCCTTATTACCAAGTATATTAATGTTGATAGAGTTGTTAAGTTATTATTATATTATATTATCTGACTATTTAGTTTATTTAAGGGTATAATATCTGATCAAGATACTTAATTCAAGAGTAAGTTCTAAGTGTTCTTTTATTATTACTTAGTAGTAAAAAAGTAAATAAGTATTGTATAATATCCTTAGATTAATAGTTAAACTGAATGTTAAAATTAGAACTTAGAATATTACTTATAAGTTTATTACTCCTTTACTTAGGATGATTAGGCAATTAAGCTGTACTTAACAGAGTATGTTTATAATACCTTATAGTATTTCATTATACAAACGTCTTTTGCAAAAGCCTTTATAAGATACAAACTATAAGGACTAACAAAGTTAAAGTTAACTAATGAAGAGCTTTCTTTTAAGGTATTAATAACAATTAAAAGAGTTAAAGAGTTATAAGAGAGTTATAGTAAGATCACAAGTTTACTTCAATATATTCAGAAACTTTATAAGAAATAGTATAACTAATGTTGAGTGTTGAAGTCTTTTAACCTTAAAGATTAAGTATTAGTCTTTATTACTTATATTAAGTAATAATAACCTTGTTATAAGTTCATTGACAAATATTTAAAGCCTTGGAAAATAACAAAGTTAATAAGAGATTATAGCCTTGCTTATAAGTTAGATATGTTAAAGTAAATTTATATTCACCTTATTTTCTTTATCTTTATCCTTAAGTTATACAAGAAGTAAGAGAATAACAACTTAAAACTAAAGAAGGTAAGTACTATTAACCTAGACAATGAATATAAAGTAGAAGTAATCTTAGACTATAAATAATAAAGAAGAATTTTCAAATATTTTATTAGTTAAAAAGAATACATTAATAAGGAAGATTCTTAAGAGTTACAAGAAAATATTAATGATAGTAAAATGCTAGAAGAGTATAATAAGAAACATAACTTAAATTCAAGTAACCTTAAAGTTAAGAGAAAATAAGGAAGACTTAAAANGGTTAACAACTACCTTATAATAAAGGTAATTAATGTACTTCAGGTAATTTTTCATAAAGTATAATATAAAACATAATTATAAAAAANGAAAACATTGTAAAACAATAGTCTGAATTCATTTAAAATATACTTAGTTGAGAATTTAACATTAACTTAATACTAACTAAGTAAAAGACTAGCTTCAGCCTTACAAGGTAAGTAGAAAGAGAAATTAAATGCTTAAGCTTTAACCTTACAAGGGATGAGTAAGAGAAGAGCAAGAGTTATATCTTGTTATTATCATTATTATCTTTATCATTACCTTTATTATCAGAAGGTTCTTTTATCTTAAGATATTATCCTTTGATTAACATTTACTTAATAATAATTATATAGATAACTTATTATTTTATTATAATTTATATAAAGACCTTCTACTTCTTTAAAGAGACTTACTATATCTTTAAACATTTTCTTTAATGAATAACTTAATGACTTTAATATTAGGATACTTCTCTCTTTTTGCTTAATTAACTTTTCTTGCTTAAGTTCTTAAAGACATAAAGAAGGTATACTTTTGGAGTTCTTAATGAATTAAAGGCTTTTCAAAACAGTTATTTATACTACCTTAATATTATCTTAGTACTAGGTTAACAAAAGCTTAATACTAATAATAACTATTATATTAAAACTTATGTTAAGAATACTATTATATATGATAATAGTAGTATAGAGTACTTTACTTCATGCCTTTAACAAACCAGTTGGCTAGCAGGAGGTTAGCAAGTGACTAGTTATCAGTTCACAAGAGCAAACAAAGAAGGAGGGATATACTTACCAGAAGACAAGCCTTATTGTTCTGCTTGTAGTATGAACATTTTGAAGACTAGCTTATAGAACATTAGCTAAGTAGTTGTATAACAATAGTAATAAAGCAGTTACACAGTAATAATCATGACTTACTAGTATCATCTACATACTGTTGTAGAATACTAGCTTTTTACTTAAACAAGTTATAAAGACATCATTAACATAGTACTTCTTTATCAGTAAGAACAAGAGGTTCAGTGTTTATTAGTGTTATTACAAAAGCTTAACAAGAGGTTAAGAAGTATTATAACTAAAGTTAAACAAGAGTATGAGAAAAAARGAAGAAATATCCTAGAGTTAAGTAAAAGGTACAAGGTAAGCTGAATTAGAGAATCAAGAAAGAGTATAATAAAAAGCAAGTTATAACTTAACAAGAGATAATTCTACTGTATGATTCCTAGAGAAAAGAAGTGATAACTGAATAAAGGTGAAGGTAGAAAAACAAGCTAAATTAGAAGATCAAGAAGAAGTATAATAAAGAGTAAGTTATAACTTAACAAGAGATAATTCTACTTAAAGAATTTTAATAAACAAAGGTAAAAGAAGAGGAAGTATAATAGAAGGAAGAATAATAAGAAAGTTATAACCTAATAAGAGTTATACTAATAAAAAGTTATAAGAATATAGTAAAGTTCTTTAAAAAGAAAGGTAGTATTAATGATTGTTAGTTAATACTTGGAAAAAGAAGTAAAATCAAAGGAGAGAACACTTACTTAAATAAATATATGTAATAGTCTAAAGCTTAGAGAATATTGTTATTAAAGCTTTTCTTAATAGATATATTTAGCATAATGAAGTTGTATTAAAAGAGTAAGAGTAATAATATCCTTATTATAAAGCTTAATGATTGTTTATAGTTACTTAGTTATAAGCAAGTTATAGTCTAAAAAGGAAGTTTATAATAAGAGTAAGATATTCAACTCTTAGCCTTATTATAACTTATAACATTAAATTAAAAGAATAAAGAAAGATTTCTAAAGCTTAATAAAAGATTTACTAGAACTTTATTATAAGGTTGATATTAAGAGATATCTTGTGTTTGCTAAAATAACAAATATACTAAGGTGTTAAGGCTAGGAGTACTAAGTTTAATACTCTTTGTCTAGAGTTTAATTGTAAAATAGGAGAATATTACATTTTATCATTACATCTTAATAAGTAGTACAATTGTAACTTCTGAGGACAAGAGCTTAGAAGGGAGGAGATATTGTCAAGGCCTTAGTGTATTAATCACATGAAAGGGGGAAAAGGATAGTAGTCTGAGTCTTAACTGCTCTTTAGCTGCTAACTCCTATCTATAAAGAAGGAGGTTTCCCCTTCTTTTTAACAAGAGTCAGAGATCAATCTTGTAATTTTAGAAGAGCACTGAGTTTTAAAGTGAATTTACACCTAACCAATTGCTATCTTACTGCTAGTCTCCTATTATGTTTCAGCCTCCTGGTCTCTCTTCACTCTATGTACGGATACCTTTGACAACTAGTATACTAGTATATTTACATTATTAATATATAGTCAATCATAAGTGTTATAATTATTGTAAATAACTTTCTTACAATTAATGTTAATATAGCTTATAACCTTCATAATGTTATAATTGCTTTCAAGCCTTTAATTATTATTCTTAAGATATATTCTCCAAATTATAACTCTATGTCTAGTATTACTCTTAACAGTTTAACACTTTCTTTTGGTTTAACTTTTGTTCCTTTTATATTATATGATTATATACTTGTTTTCAATTTATTCCTTATAAAGTAAATTAATATTGTTTTGTCTTATTCAAATATAACTTTATTATACTTTTCCTATTGTATAACTTTATTAATTATCTCTTTAATTCTAAGTTTATTTACTTTTGCTAACTCTCTTACTACTTAAGTTAAGTAATCATCTACAAACATTATTAACCTTCTTTTAAAGGTTAGTTTCTATTATACCAAGTTAATGTTGAAGAATAAGAAGAGCATTAAGGATAAAGGTAACCTTTATAATAATCTAGCTTATAATAGTTCTTATGTTTCTAATATTATACTATTAATCATTATCTTTATTGTTTTATTAAAGTAAAAAACATTAATTCAATTGATTATATATTATAATATTCTATATGTCTTAAGCCTTTACAATAATCTTTCTTTATACACTTTATTATAAGCTCTTTTCATGTTAAAGCTGATAAGACTTAGCATTTTCTTCTTCCTCTACACATTATATATATACTCTTGTAATAATATTAACACTTGTTTAATAGACTATTGTTTTCTAATATTAAAATAATTTATTAGTAATAATCCTTAGTATTCTGTCATATATGATAATCTTTTTACTATTATTACTTCTAAGATCTTTCTTAGTATTAATAACAATAAGATTAATCTTTATACTTTAATTACTGTATAATCTTCTTTTCCTAGCTTCTTCAACAGTATAATCTTTACATTTCTTTATTGTTTAAACAACTCTTCTTCTTTTAAAGATATTTAGAACAAGTATATAATAATATTCTTAATTACTAACTAGATTTACTTCTATACTATAACTTGTACCTTGTTTTCCCTTAATACCTTCTATGAGTTTATATTGAATACTTTCCTCTTTACTTCTTCTATTGTTAATTATAACATCTTTACTATTATCTGTTGGCCTTTTTCTCTTTCTTCCTTTATCTTCTCAAGTAGTAAAGAGAAGAATATAGTTAATAACTCTTTTAATTGTTTTATTATACCTTATATTATTATGTTGTTTGTTCTCTTTAATTAAAGGATCTTGTTGAATGTTATACTACTTTCCATATCTAAAAACTTAAAGATTTATTATATATTCTTACTTTTACTTNAAAAAACTGTTTTAGTGTACTTTCTTTTACTTATTAATTATCTTATAATATTCTTTTACAATATCTTTAACTTGCTTTTTTAACTTTAAGATTACTTTTCCTCTTCTTCTTTACAATCTAACTTGATTCCTCTAATAAGTATATACTTTCCTTAACTATGTTAGGTTAATTATTTATTACTGTTTTATATACAATAACAACTTAACTTTTAACATCAAACTCTAAATTGCTTTTATTACTACTTTTATAAGCTTGTTAGTTTGTTGTTGAACATTATCTAATAATAACTTATTTTATAACTTCTCCTTAACTCTTCTTATCTTGTTTTATAATGTTTTCTTTATGAACAATCTTTTTGTTTATAATGTTTTTAAGGTCTCCGGGTTTATAATCATCTTTATAACCTAATAATCTAAGTTATACTTTATTTTNATATATATTACACTTCGTTATATTCTTTATTATCTTATTAAATACTAATACTAAGTTAATCATCAACTCTTAATCTCCTTATTATTATGTTTTAATCCTTCTTAATAATAGACTTTATAACTTGTACTTATTCATTAATTCTATAATCAGGTTAACCTCCTCTTACCTTATTAATATGATGTTGTTATCTTCTTACAGTTGGTTATACTTGTTAAAGTCCTTTATTATCATTGTCTTTATCACTTCTTTAACTCTCCTTTATACTGTTTAAATAATCTTCTATATCTTTTTGATCCTCTCTTCTAACACTTCTCTGTTTACTAGTTTTATGTATACTATTACAGTTAGAACTTTGTATGTTTACAATTAGATAATTGTTATTATAATGTCTGGTAATTTTATTAAGATTTACTTTGATTTAATATTACTTTTAACTTATAACATATTACAAATCTTCTATCTTCTTTTATTATACTCTATTAATATTAGTTTAGTCTAATTCTTATAACTGTTCAGTATAATGATTAATTTCCCTTTTGTCTCTTATACATATAATTCTAATACTGTTATAATTCTAAGGTCTTGTAAACTTTTGTTGTTCATTAAACTATACTAAGTTACTCTTTATTTCTACATGTTCAGTTGTAGTATTTTTAATATCTTATTCATATTATAAAAAATGAAGAATACAACAAGTTAGATTATATGATTTATATAAGCTTAAACATAATATATACTTAAGTACTTAAGATTAACAATCATTATATTAATGCTTTATATTAGTATACTTTTTACATTTTTATAACTTATTATAGTTAAAAGCTTTATATCTTAACTTTTAACAATTATAACATTATTCTACTTTGTCCCTTTGTTTAAAAGGTTAAGTATAAGTTAACTCTCTTATTATATAAAAATAATTTTCTTATAGTAATCTGTTAACCTCTTTTTACTTTATTATATATATTATTATTAAGTTATATACTTTCCTTACTTCTTTCTTGCTTAACTATATNAATTTTTACAATGTTAACTCTATTCTTACTCTTTAACTCTTTTATTATGTCAAGTATCAGGTTATTATTATTATTGATTACTATTACCTAGTTTATATTGTTTACTTTTACTAGGTAAAATTAATCTTAAAGTACTTATAATCCTTTAATTCCTAATCTCTTCACTACTTCCTTTACTATTCTAAGCTTAACCTTGTCTTTACAAGTAATCTTAACCCTTCTCTTGTTTTTAATGTCTTGAATTATTACTACACATCTTCAGTTGTCCTAGTTTATTGTTTTCTGAACTCCTTCTTTAATAACCTTTCTTATAAAACTTAGTTATATCTTTAGTTAATCTTCCTTGTTAACTTATATAGTATTAACTATACATTTATTAGTTTTATCCTATTAGTCTTTAGCCTTACAATGTTTGGCTAGTTTACTAATGATAAGAGGTTAACTGATTATAGTAATATTATTGAATATGACAATGTTAACAAGTTAGTAATTAAGCTTATTCTTTCTTGTACACTAATACTCAGACTGAAGGATATCTTTAGTAGTTATATATTTGTCTTTGTCAGTTATATCTTCATTTTTGTAAGTTAATTGTTAATCTTTACTAATTATGTTTTTGTCTTTGTAATTTGGTTGTTAATCTTTACTAATTATGTTTTCATCTTTATAATTTGGTTGTTAGTTTCTATTAATTATATCTTCATCTTTGTAAGTTGGTTATTAGTCTTTGCTAATTGCCTTCTTGTTTCTATCAACTGTCCGTTGATACTGTTCATTTGTACTTTAACTTTCTCTAATTTCTCTTTCAACCCTCTAATCTCCACTTTCAGAGCTTTGTTCAACTTGTATATTTCTTTCATTGTTTCCATTACTACTTCCATCGCCTAAGTCTCCTTGTCCTTCTTAGCTATTAATGTTATAATGTCTCCTAAAGTAATAACTAGAACTGGTGTTACTATGCTTGCTATCACGATTGTTTTGGGTAGTTAGCCTCAGCCTTGCCTTACTATACCACTCAGGGCATTCTGAAAGAATTCCCCGTCTTCTAACTCTTCGTTCTCTCTGTTTTCCCTAACTTTTGACGTTGCTCTTGGTTCTCTCCTCGGTCTTCCTCCTAGACCGCCATCTTCCTCCATCACACTCTCCGGAACCCTCGACGCTCAGGGCGCACAGCGGCGGAGCTTAAATCCTGTAGGTTTTAATAGATTTTTACCTCCTGCAGGATTTAAAGGGTCATCAATCCTCCACTCTTCTCTTAACTCCCATGTCTTCAATTTTACTATAATATCTATTACTGTTGAGAGTAATATATTGGTTACGTGCACGTGATACTCACGTGCCATGTAGACTAGTCCTGATTAGGTAGTGGGAGCGAGCGAAGCTCTTACAGCTTCGCTCTCCTACCCCCTTTTCAAAACGATGAACCATGGAATAGCACAACAGTATATTACGTATATTACGTACCGTACTACGTGCTACAGGTGAACCGACAATTACTATTATAAAATATTATGCTGATAATTGATCTAGTACTTTATGGTATAGGTTAATCCTCTCACAGGAGAAAAAGCATTCCAGGTCCACGGAATCTGTGCCCGAAGATTATACTTGTGAAATTCTACTGACGAGAAGTCACAGAAAATCGAGGACATAGCAGAGATCTGCAAATTTATCCTCGAGATTCAGAATCGAATTCTCAAGCCGGAGTATATCTTACTTGCACCTGTGAAAGAAGGGGATATGGCCATCTAAAACAACTACGGTTTATTTCATTCTGCAATTGATTATCCACTCAAATTCGGTCTACGATCCATACACTAGGCTAATATTGGAGGAAGTGTTGGGCCCCTAGGGCCGGTGCTAATTCCTCAAATAACATAGATATTATACGCTTCGAGTTATATAATACAGCTCTCAATAGTCAAATCTTTATATATTCAATCCGATGGTCTAATATCTTTATTATTACAGATTTTAGACAACAAATGGCTTTGTTATTATCCTACAAAGCCAACTATAAAACGTACATTAACGTACAGGGCCGGACCTTATAAATTGTAAAGGTGGATCTTTTGATGCTATAGGTACAGATACAGAATTTCATAGAAATTCTGGTAATAAGCGATAGAGATAAATAAGCCAGGCATCAAAGTTTCACTGGCCCTGTACGTTAATGTAGAAGCGGGTGTTTAGCCGCCAAAACACTCTAATAACATTGCTATCCAAGGTAATGAATGCCATGGCACGAGATTAAAATGATCTCCATCGTGTCAAATCTCTCTACTGATATTATGATGTAAGCGATGTCGCAGGCTGCTAAGCAATCAATATTGCCCCCTCTAACAACCAATTTGACATGTCCATCCAGCCACTATTTCATAGCGCCGGCGTCAGCCCATGACAATAACAAACTAGGAACGCATAATACGAATTTGCCTGTTCTTGAGATCTTCCTTAAGGAAACTCAAGAAAGAACAAACTACTCATTTGTAACGGTCTTAGTGCTGATCACGCTCTATTGTGCAGCTTCTAGCATTGGGAGTTATCATACTAAAGTGTAATGGAGTATAATTAAAACAACAATGACTAGATAAAGATAACTACACAAGCTAATAGGGAGATGAAAATAGGTCATATATAGGTACTTCAAGCACGCAGTTTCAGAGTCTCTAAATCTTTTCTGATATCCTCCGCCTGACAGCTAATCTGCTTATAATACTGCTTAACGACAAAATTCAAGTAATGCTTTTGACCAATCCGGTCAATATCGCAGGAGAGTTCATCCTGCACCCGCTTTTTGAATTTCTTATATTCCACGGTGTTTAGACACATATAAGCTTTGCTTCTCACCATAATTATCCAGAGAAACAGTCGACTTGTCTGAATGGCATTTACAGCCTGCTTAATGGCAACAAGGACTACAGTATTTTTATTAGTAAATCTGTCCCTTGTATTCACTGAGTGCATGAAAACATCCAATGATTAATGAACTTACATTCCTTGGTCTTCTTGAGCCGACTCCAATTCTGATCAGCCTTAATAGCAGTAGGGATCGTTACTGCTCCTGAAAGGCAAGCGCCAATAGCTAGGTAACCTGCAAGACCCCCAGTGGCAATAGTTGCACCAACGGCAAGGGCACCGCCAGTAACGCCGATTATTACTGCTTCAACAGTGCACCCAGTTGCTTTAGACTCTACCCACGCGGCGTAGTCGAGCGTGGCATCATGAAAAGGCAACAATGATTTTGATACGTCAGAACAATTATGTATCAATTCCCCCATTTCGGAGTCAGTGGGGTCTCGGTCCCCTTTGTGTTAAGACGTAGAGTGTGTGTTAAGACGTAGAGTGTGAGCCTCCTGATTATTTTACGAGTCAATGGTAAACTCACCTAGATCAAATATACAAGTGGCAAGATCTTTCTCCGCGTTAAAAAATTTCTGGCCTGCGCGATCCATCCCTATAATCTTTGAACTATCTATTTCGTTAAGACGCTTTTCGAGTTTTTGGGAATAATCCTGTTTAAGGTCAGCATGCTGATCCTATACGGTTCACGACACTCGTACGCGAGGAGCGTCAGACATCCACATGCATATCTGCCGAGCTCCAGCTATAATACGACCAATGTCGTTTTGATTGGCAACTGTAGACAGGGCCACATCCATTTCTGGTGGGATTTTTATCAAAAGTTGAGAAAAGAATGAGAAAAACTGTGTTATGGTATGGGCAGCACAAATCCTGGAAATGACACCTGACGTTAGGAAACCCGGCTTTTGCATTTTATGAGTGTAGGAAGTATTCTTACGGGCGATAGATCCATATTTCTCGGTCCTCGCGATTTTTTTTCTCTTGCTGCTGTAGGGCTGTTACGTCGACGTTCTCTGAATTGAATATATTAAGATGTCGCAGAATAAAGCATCTCCCAAACACCAAGTCCTCATTACCTATGGTTCCGTCTGGGTTAATATACGGACTTAAGCCTAGATCACCGCTTTTTAACAGGTTATTCAGGGCAGCCGCTGCCGAGCGACCAAGGATCTTGTTGCAAAGCCGCTCGATTGCCATCTCATTTTCAGGGTCATCTTTCTTTTTAGTTCTATGTTCTAGCGTCACCTGTGTTCTATCGTTAAGGTCGATCTTCTTTTATTCTTTATGGACGGAGAAGGACCGGAGTTTTGCGCTTACCGTGTATCCGACATGCATAGAGTCGGTTGATAATTGAGGCACCAGTCGGTGACATATCCATGAATCCTCGCCAACAAATGTCAGTCCAAGTGCTTGCTGCAAGTCGTTGAAAAATGCGTCCTTCCAGTCACTCTGGTCTGAGAGTTGCAATACTACAAATCTCACCGTGAGATAGGCCGATTCAAACATAATGGAAAAGGGCTCAGAAGTCAGGATATTGAAAGCTTAATTTTTCAGGTGGATATCTGTTCGGACTTAGACGAAACTACTCTGAGCGGGGGAATTAATAAATATAGGTAGAAAATCGAGAGCCTTACACCCGCGTTTTATTGACGCTGCATCTTTGCAAAACCGCGCTCACCGACCCTTTCCCATCAAATTGACCAGCGTAGAGACTCCACAATCCAATAATAAATTAAAATTCTCAAAAGGGTGGGTGGCACAAAGGTTTCAAAATCCATCAAGTATTTCCGGCTGCGAATCAGGTATGAGGTACTCAACGGAATGGGCCACATTGCAGACTGTGGCTGGCGCTTGCGGGACTACACACACACCAGCACGCACGAGGCAACGCCAAGCCAGGACCTGTGTGCATGTTTATATTTAATCGTTATTTGATAATGAAACTGCTGTAATGTATAAAGCGAGGCATCGCTGTAAGTCTAGAACTACGATAACGTGGGTGTTGCGTGAAAACTTGTTGCATCGAGAGAAGATGGCAGTGAAAAAAAGCAAAGGTTGAGTATGGTAGTTAAAAGTGATCAATAAATAATAAGGCAGTTAGATGAGGATGAGGCTGACACGGCACTTTAACGCCATTCCCGAATAGGAACGCCAAGCCCGATGCAGGAATTCACCATCACCGCAGGGCATGTGGAGTGTACCGCACAGTGGAGTACATCTAGATGGTCGTAGCCACTTTGCCAAGCCATCCTCTTCGTTATTTCTACCATCTATTCCACCCACGCCATTATCAATCAGCGACTTGTCCTCGATCATGTCTGTTCAACGAAGCGAGGCAAGAACTTACGGCACTTCACGACAAGGTGTCTCGGACTTCAATGATGCCGCTGGTCATGAGGACTTCCGCGACGACAATTCTTCTTCATTCGCGATCAACCTGGAGGCACGACGTCGCTCGGTGATGTTTCATTTGCACGAGTATCTAGTTCTTCGCAGGTACCGTAATAATTCCTCGCCTCAAGCGAACATCAATTCTACAGGACTAAAAAGTTCTCTAAGCCCAACGCAACAAGCTAGTAGTGACCCAGACAATACGCGACAGAATCACGATCCCTCAACATCGTTAGGTAACAGCCTAGAAACTTAAGCTTGCGTGAATCGATGTTTGGATTAACTGTCTCAAGTGTTCAATGATGCTGCGCCCGATCGCCATCGCGTTCAACTAGAAGCAAGTGAGGATATCCTCCGATCTGAGTTGAACATGCTTCAAGATCTCCTTAGCTATATACGCCCTAAAGCAAGCAAGGGAGTTATCCGAAGCGGACTACTATTTGCAATGATGTGAGTATTTATCATATACAAAACCTACCTTCTCTCAGGATTGATTATAAATAATATTCTCTTTAGCACGGCAACGACAGCCTTGTCCGCTTCATTTTCTCTTTCGAAAAATATAGGAGGCTTTCTACTTGCAGCGTGCTGCGGTTCCACAGCTTATGCTGTCTATCGCCTCTTTTCAATGATAGTGCTAGATTATTGTATGAACAATGTTTGCAAAACCAAACACGCCCTTGAGGATAATAGAATCACTATAGAAGAAGAACGGCGGCTGGATAGTTGGCAATGGACAATGCTTCCATGTTGATGAAAGGGACCTTCCCTCTATAGAAGGAATGTTCGAGGCATAGCAAGTGCAATTTTCCGGTAAACTTTATTGTGCGATTTTTCGATAAACTTCTTATTGTTATTTGCTTGCCATATGTAGAGAAGTGATCACAGGTGGATCCATCAGGTCATGCGATGTACATTATGTAGTTTTATTAGGAATGTGAAGAATCTCAACCGTATTCCTGCCATCGAAGCCTTTAATGGGCAGCTCAAATTAACTATGAACTGCACAACAGGAAACTCCATTCAAAACGAATTAGGTTCTAAACAAGACAAACACGTCAAGAACACACTCTAGTAGGTAAGGGACCTGTGAATTAAGCCAAGTGTTGGTGTCGTGATAATCAATGCTTATTGGTATCATAAAAGCGGCTGCCGGGAATCAGAATGCCGACAGTCCTGAATAGCCATGGGTTAACGACTCGTATTTGCCATACACAGCAGAGCTGCTGGAACCCTGCTGAGCCCGCTCTTTCTTGTATGTATATACCGAGTCAGTCATACATATGTTAGATAAATATAGAAAGTCTCTAAGTCTTACGCCATCTGCATCATAAATCCATTTCCCCACCTCCCATTAAAGAGTCCGTATCAACTCCCGCCAGTGTTTTGCATCCAGCAATCCGCTGTCCGTATCATTTAACGTGTTATGCTCCAATTTCCCACTCAACATGCTGAGATCTGTTTGACATTGCCGGAGGAGGTTGCTTCGAGAATATCCACCGGTATACAATACTATATATTCTCAATATGAAAAACTCTCACATATCATTCAAGCAATAATCTGAAATTCTCACCTGGCTGGACTGTAGACATCACATAGCTAAAGTTGAACAAATTTAGTCTTTAAGATCTGAATTCAATTCCTGATTTTACATACCTTGCCGCGATTTTATAAAATCTTATATGGGGTTTGTCACTCTTGCCAAGGAGATCTGCATCACTCAGGAGACCAGCTAGCATGTTAAGTTCACCACGCAGGATATCTACAGTAACCTGAAGTTGAACTTGCAACCGCGCTTCGGAGTCGGAGGTATTCGAGATCATTGTTATTGCTAGTCCGTGTTAGTAACAAGATGAGTAGTGAGCTGCTGATCTCTTCAGCGGACCGAGATACTGACACGCGTCGCTAGATTTACCTAGTGGTCTTGATTTGAAGAATTATTTTCGATTTTATTCTAAAGGATGATTAAAGATTACCTACCTGCGAACTTCTAGATACTCGTTCAAATGAAACTGGACGCTTCGACGTCGAGCTTCCATATTAATAGCCGTAGGCTGTTGAACTAAGTCACCAAGATCCACCGCCAGACACTGAGAATCAGCAGTCGTCTGCTCCCCACCTAGATCGTCTGTATCTTCGAGAGATGTGTGATTTGACGGCTGGCCCTCATTCTCAAGCTCTCGTTGCACGGTAGGTGAGGCCCGACCGCGAGTTTCGAGAGAGAGGTCATCGCACGGTCCGGTCGAGATGTAACAGTCGCGCTCCCCCTCATGTACAACATATGGGAATGGGAGGGAGGGAGAAGTGCGGCGATCACGAGCAGGCCATTCTGATATAACATGCTGCGGTCTGAGAGACGTCGGGGCACGTTCACATGGTGCATCGCGAGGGGTCTGGCCGGGGGTAGGAGGGATTCGGCGTACAACCCGCTGAACTGCTGCCATGATCGCATCACGAGCGGCCGGATGATCATCGAAGTATTGAGTAGTGTTTCTGTTCTGTAGCCAACACACTACGGCTCTAAATGCCTGGATGCTATTAGAAATGCGGCAAAAAGTATAGGACCGGAGAGGAAGACCGTATCCACATCTAATGTGCATAGTGCGTCTAGCTCCGAGCATTCGCCCGGGTTAGGAGAGGCTATCTCATCCATTTGAGATGGCTCGCTCGTATCTGATGAAAAATCGTCCATTTTACAGCGGAGAATGTATAGTGGTAGGAGAGACGGCTTGACGCCTCGGCGGAAGCTATGCGACGAAAGAGGCGCGTGCGAAGTTTAGCGAACGGTCGAGGCTGAATGAATGAATCAGGCAGCCCTGCAAGCAATGTAATTCTGCCAGCCAAATAAGGAAGTTCTATAACGCTGTTTCATTATTACAGTTACCGTTATCACTACTATTCCCACTATTACTAGTAACCTAAAGGATTTCTCTTCCGCAGTCAGACCTTTCCGGTCCTCTCTGGTATGGTATCAATAAAATTGTTAGCATGCTCCCCAATCGGTACTTCGTTGTCCCATACGTCCTATCATAGCCGCTTTGAGATCGTTTAGCTTCCATTCTCCATGTAGTTCACATTTTCTAAGTAATTACTTAAGAACCTGCCATATCTCTTCGATTAGATTCAGGTCTAGAGATTAAGGAGGCCGTTGAAGTAATCTAATATGACATTCTAGTCGTATACCATTACAATAGTCCATAATTATTTAAGGTATTTTTTCTACCGCGTATTTTATCATTATTTTCCATTCAAAAAACTCCTTGAGTCCGGAACCCTTCCTCTATTTTTTGGCCTTAAGCGCATCCTCCAGCAAGCCCATAAGTAATCATACCGCATTTTTTAGGGCATAAAGCCTTTTCCTTTTTCTTCATATAAGACAGAATAACGCTTATTTATAGTTATAGCCTATAGCAGCCTAGGCCATGACAGACTTACAGCCAGAATAAAATACGCATTAAATATAATCAAACTTTTATTTTATTCTATTTTTCTAATTCTGAGTAAATGTTAATATTATAGCATATTAATCCTAGCAGTTGTTTTATCTGTGCATATGCTTTTCCTTCCATATCAAAGTGGTTAATTCCAGGTTTCTATAAAACATCGATTGTTTTTGTTTATCTTTTGGGGATATTCCAGGCTAATAATTAGGAATATGATGATAATATCCAAATTATGCTAAATTTTTCAAAAAANGGAAAAATTCCAATATATGTCAGGCGATGGATCACTCGCATGAGGAATTATGACCGGCATGTCGATAGATTAGAGTGGTGTCCGTCGTATGAGGGTGACTGATACCCATGGTTCGGAAATTAGTACTTAGTATTTTAGTATTTTAGTATATTAATTAATTTAATTAATTAAATTTCAAATTTTATAAAATGTTGTGATATCCTAGTTGCCACCTTAGGCACCACGATCGCCTATTACATGTGACTTCCCTTTTTAGTAGTTAGCTTTACTTTATTGTACGTAAGGGGGTGTCAGAAAAGGCTCCCGCACCCCATGTAAGCGAGAGATATTTGGCCGAATCAGGAGATTTTCTCTTGCTATTCTGGCGAATTAGTGGAATCATTGTATGGCGGCTGAAGTTTGAAATAGTGTGATCATTTG
>NCSJ02000528.1:0-20142 GCA_002812745.2 Scytalidium lignicola | reverse complement strand
AAAAGAAAAANGAGTAATAAGGAGAGTTTATATAAACCTTTGAAAATGTTAATAATTATATATTATACTTTGTTTATTTAAGAACTTTAGAATATTTACTAATCTTTACTTAATTCTATAATAATCTAAGAATTACTTTACAAGATCATTATATTAGAAGAATACTTATGTTTAATTATGATTAAAAAGCTTGATATTAAGAATAGCTTTATATTTGTTATATTTAAGTGTTTTATGTTTACTTTGTTTAACTTTGTATTATTAACAACAAAAGGAAACAAGTAAAATACTGGATCTTCACCTAGGACTTATACCCCTTTAAAAGGACTAAAAGAGCTAGTAACTAAAAAGCATAAAANGAAATAGTAAAGTTATGTTTGTATACATGTGTGAAGCTTGTCATTAGTATAAAAGACTTATATATTGTAACATCAAAAGGATACTAAAGAGATACATTGACTTAAAGGTGTCATGATATCAAGCTACTGAACAAAGATACTATTTTAAAACCTTTACATTTGAAAGAAGTATAGGATTCAAGAATAATTTTTGTATTTGTAGACTTTAAGAAAGGTGTTAAAGGATATCAAAGGCTTATAACTCTTAAGGACAAGAGCCTCAAGAAGGGAGGATAATGTTAGAGCTTGGATCATAAAGCCTAGGAAGTGTACATGGTATACCAAGCATATAAACAGAGTACTAAGATAAGGGCTTACTTTGAGAGTGTATAAGACCTAACATATATAAGGGTAATCTAAGCTACTATTATAATTTGGATTCTTCAAGAATTAGTTTAAAGAATAGAACAAGCTTAAGTGTTAATACTACTGCCTCCCTGATTATGATTCACTGTCTCCACCCTAGACTTAGTCTATAACATTATAAATAAGAAGTATAGTTGATAAAACAATAAAGATTGTTCAACGTCATTAGTTAAATGTTAAGGTAATATTAAGATAAAAAGGAGATAATATTATAATTCTTATTGTTACAACTTGATAAGCATTAAGTAACAACTTATAAAGTATTTATAATTACACAAGATGTTAAGTCATATAACTTATACAAATAATATAAAGTGTATAAGAGGGTATTAGAATTATATTGGTTATACAAGATTATACTCATTATTTATATAAGAATATACTTCTTAAGCTTTAGTTAAAAACCTTATATTCAACTTAAGTTATAACTTTATTATATATACTTGTTTATTATAACTCTAGACATCTTACTTTTACATAAACTTAACAAGAATAACTAGACTTGCCTTATATAACCATGTTATAAATAGTCTTATAACAATAATATATCAATTTAAGTACTTTGTACATAAATAACATAAAAAANCAAGTATAAAAANCATGTTGTATAATAGACAATTTATTAATTTAGTCCTTTACTTTAATTTACTATAATATATACTGTAAAAAGGCATGTACAAAGCTTGAATTCACGAAAAACAAGTTACTTTAAAATATAATAATACTAAAATGCTTAAAAANGATCAATATCTTTTTNAATTTCCTTAAAAAATCAAAATAAAACATTAAAATATAATTTATTCATTAGAATAATATTCAAATATTTTAAGTTAAAATCTTTTTAATAAAGTTCTTTAAAATATACTTTACTTTTTGTATAATATTATAGTATATTTATATATTTTACAGATAATTACTTTATAAGAATAATTAAAGTTTAAAACATTTTCTACTTAAAAAGACATATTTACAAGTTTAATAATGAAAATATAAATATAAAGAGAAATATGTTTAACTATATATAACTTATAAGTATTTCTTATTTTAACAGTAAAGTAATACATGATAATGTGGATTTCTTAAGATAAGATGACTTTAATAAGCAAAAATGTTTAACATAACAAGTGATCTGGTAAAGTGAAAACCTTATAGTGTTTAGAGTAGTCTGAGTAAAAGGTAAACTGGCTAGACTGTTGCATTAAACCATAGTCTGGTCTGGACAAGACTATAAGTTACATAGTCTTGTCCACAAAAAATTAAGCAAGACTATAGCTTTACAGTCTAGTCTAGACTAGACTGTAGAACAGTCTTCATTTTTTAAGCCAGACCAAACTATAGTCTGATTTTAATAAAGCAAGATTATAATTTGCTAATATTACTTAAATAAGACAAAAATATACTAAATATAATAACATTTTAGATTACATAATCTAAGCACAATCTGAGTACAGTCTAACATTAATATACAGTCCTTATTTTTTAAGCCAGACCAGACTGTAGTCTCACAGTCTAGTCTTAAAATTTTTGTACAGTCTACAGTCTGAGCACAGTCCTCACAAAACTTACAGTCTGGTCCAGTCCAAACCGATCGGCTAGTCTAGTAGAAGGACATAGAAGGGCAGACTAATCAGGAAGCAAGAAAGTTAAAAACAACTTTGAACTAGAATTATAATGTAAGAGTAAGCTTGTCCTTAACAGTAATATTGAGGATAATATAAGTTTATAAGGCTAGCATTGTGTATAAATACATTAATGGTAAACTCTGGATATACTACAACTTTTGTTATAACTTAACGGACAAATTTTGTAAAGTTAAAGTCAATTACTAAAGGTCAAGGTTTTATAAATGTGTAAAAAGCTTTAATTTGTACAATAATAACTTTAATCTTAAATAAAGTTTAACTAGTAAAAATGATAAAAGCTAAACTTTAAAATATAATCTTTATAATTATTATACTGTTAATACTTATTAAATTAACACTTATAATAAAAACTAAAATAAATGAGAAATAATTATATTAAAGTAAGAAAACTAAAGTTAACTTATCTTTTATTTATTTATTTATTAAATACTTTAACTAATTTTAAAGCTTTTATCTTTTTACTATATTTAATATAAGAAATTATAGCAAATTAATTAAGTTTATTAAAAAAAGTATAAGATAATTATTCATTAAAGATAAATATTATTTATAGTTTTTATTAATCTCTTAAAAGTAAAATACAATTTATTATATCATTATTAAAATAAGAGCTTACATGAATATAATTATTACTTAATTGTAATTATTATTAATATAATTAATTATAATATACTAAATAATGTTAAATCTTAATAATAATTAGTTTTACTAATATAAGTTATTTATTTAGTAATTTTAATAACGATTTTAACGATTAAGTCTTTTTNAACTTTCTTTAACTGTAATCTAACTTTATTATACTATGTTATATATATATTTATTCGAAAGTTTATTAAATTATGTTAGTTAAAAAANCTGCTTGAAAATATCTTCTCAGTAGTATTATAACATACAAATTTAAAGTACTGTTTATAAGCCCTTTTAATTTTTAATAAGCATTAGCTAATATTTAACTTGAAAGAATAGTAGAACTCGAATCTTAAATAAGTAATTAATTTAAATACTTTTAAGAGTTACAGTACAGCTTCCTTACATTTAACAATTAAAAAANCTTTGTAGATTATATATTATAGTATAAAAGACAGACGAAGGCTTGAAGCTGATGAGCACAAATCATAATACTCTTAGTTAATAAGTCTTCTTATGTTATTATTACTATGTTAAGCTAAAACATATATAATACATAAAAGAGTGTAAGAAATAACTAGCTCACTTTATATAAAGTAGTATAACTAAAATATTACCAGTTTTATAATAAACAAACATTGTTTACTTCTTTTATCCTTTATATTCTTATTACTCTAATAGTTTAAAATACTTGTATACATGTATAATATATAATTAAAGTTTAAGATAATTATTTTAAATGTTATATAACTAAAAAATTAAGTATTTTTAATAGAATAATTAAAAGGTGACTGAAAAAAGAGAATTGCATTTAAAAATCTATTAATTAATCATATACTATTCCTGATTCAATAGTTTTTACAATTATTTAATAGTTTATAAACTATTATAAATAATAAATCTTTTCTTTTAAACAAATTAAAAAGGAATTTAATTTGAAAGTATTTAAGCTTATAATTTTAAAAGCTTTAATTTAGTTTAGTTATTATTATTATACTTTAGATTACAATCTTGAAACTTTAGTAAAAAATAAACTTAAATGATAGATATTCTTAATTATAAATTAAGATAAGCTACTTTAATATTAAAGGAATAGAATATACACAAATAAAACAATTACATGTATAGATATGTTTAAAAGGATATGATTATTACATGTTTAAGAGAAGAAGTAAAGATTTGATTACATTTAATTTATATTTCATTTAAGTTATTAAGCTATTATAGTATAAACTATTATTAATTACAATTTTAAGTTTAAGCTTTATTTTGTCTTGTATAAAAGAGAAGAGAAAAGTTTTACTTAAAANGAAGTATATTAAGTAAATTCTTTAAAANGTTACTAAAGAAATATTTCAAGAAAAGAAATTAGAAGAAAGGTTTTAAATACAAGGAGAATTCTAGTATGTCGAAGATAATAGTAGAATGTACAACAAATTAAATATATAAAAGAATAAAAAAGTTATGCAATAATATATAACTAAAGTATTATATTAAGTTAATTAAATAGTTATTTTAATCCTTAAATTTGAATTTAATTGAGAATATATAAAAANGTCCTTAAACAATTATTTTGAAATTATAAGTTATCTGGAAAGTAGAAATTAGAAGATCTTAAAATAGTTGTACTTAATATATAAGAGAATGAAATATCAATTGAAAAGCATATTAATTACTTTATTAATACAATGCCTGAAAGGATTAATAAAGTGAAGCTCTGGAAAGGAGGTCCTTTAGGCTAGTAGTGGTAGTAGTAGTAATAGTAGTAGTAGCCTTGTATAGTAGTAATAAAATAACAATATAAAATTACTTTTTTTTAGGTAGCAGAATTCGCTTGCTTGCATAAGGTGAGCCAGTCATTTCTTGCACCCCCTTACGTACAACAACCCTTGCCTCCTTCATATATCTTGATGCTCATTGGTTACATTAAAAGCATGTTAATTACTAAACCATTTACACGCGTTGCCTCTTTTGGAGAAACCTTGCGAGCTTCATTCTCTTATCCCCTCGGGCCCCACTTGCTTGAAGTTTGTAAGGCTAAAATTTGTATTCACGGATCTTATCCAGTTAAAGCCTCTGATTAACACTAAAGCACCAGTAAAAATGTCTATAAGTTTGAGGCAACAACGCTAAAATAGGCCAATTTGGCCTCTGGGGCTTGAGGGGATACAGATTAAAGTTCGTATGCTAGAAAGTCAACCGCGGAGTTTAAAAGGAGTTTAGTTAACCCCGAACTATAATAATAAAACTTAATTTTTGGTAATTTCATCTAGAATCCCGGTTTAACTCGATGGTGACTTATTAGTTGCAAAGTATGTATGTGCCGCACAAGATGCATATAAAGACACACTCGGTCCTTTAGTTATCCTGATAAAAGTTCAGTGATATTTATTATCTTTTGAATGTTTGCCCTAATACTTTGAGCCCTTTGAAAAAAAGCTTCATTGCCCAACTACATTATAACTATGGCTTCCCAATTTCCCTTCCCCGAATCACTTCAAATATCCCTTGATGCTACAAGAGTCGAATACGTGAAACTAGGGTCTTCAGGTCTCCGAATTTCATGGCCAATCCTAGGAGCTATGACCCTTGGAGCGAAGCAATTGGGGACTATGGTGCTAGAGGAGGAGGAGTCTTTGAAGGTGCTAAAAGCGGCGTGGGATTGCGGCATCAATACCTGGGATACTGCAAATTCCTACTCGAACGGGCTCAGCGAAGAGATCATTGGGAAAGCTATTCGCAGATTCAATATTCCACGCCCAAAACTTGTGATAATGACCAAATGCGCACTCTATGTAGGAGAGGAACCGAAAGTTATTGGCCCTCTTTTCGCAGAGGAAATGGTTAAGAGTAAAGATTATGTCAATCAAGGAGGTGAGTACGGTTTGATTGTTTTTCTTTTTTTTTTAAAAAAAAATAAAATTACAATATGTGTCTCCTATTTGAGCTCTAATTGAATTTTAGGTCTATCACGCTGCGCCATCTTCACGGCAGTTGATAACTCCCTTGCTCGTCTTGGGACTACATACATTGATTTGTACCAAATCCATCGCTATGATCCACATACCCCTCCCGAAGAAACGATGAAAGCGCTTCATGACCTTGTCCAATCTGGTAAAGTGCGTTATATCGGCGCAAGTTCGATGTGGGCAACCCAGTTCGCTCAACTCCAGTTCATTGCTGAAAAGAACGGTTGGACCAAGTTTATCAGCATGCAAAACTACCATAACCTATGTTACCGCGAAGAGGAACGTGAAATGATTCGATTTTGCAATGATACCGGTGTAGGTATCATCCCGTGGTCACCGTTGTTTGCTGGGAGGTTGGCACGACCATTGGGTTATGACAAATCAATTCGATCTAAGAGGCCTTCACCTCATCATCCCGGTATCACTTCTGTAGACGAGGAGATTGTTCGGAGAGTCGAAGAATTAGCAACTAAAAAGGGTTGGAAAATGAGTGTTGTGGCTTTAGTTTGGCATAAAAGTAAGGGCTCGGTGCCAATTGTAGGCTTGAACTCAGTTGAGAGGATCGAGGAGATGTGGGACCTGCGTGGAAAGTCACTCACAGATGAAGAGGTAAAATATCTCGAACAACCATATGTAGCCAGGTCTGTGGCTGGCCATACTTAAGGTACTAAAGTGCAGAAAGTTGTATTACGGCGTTGACTAACATATCAATCTCCACTTACCTCATTTACTAATTTAATAACCACTTGTCTTCTGTTCGCTGTTAATTATAACTATAGTACAGCATATACAAAGGTCTATGAATTATTGAAGCCGATACCAACTGAAAATTAGCAATAACTGTACCTCGATTTTCAGGAAACATGATATATGTTCATCCTATATATTTGCCCATATTCTCCTCTAATGAGTTATGGAGTGGAAAACTTCGAGTTACACAAGACAACACCATTGATCTAAGCATTTGAATCTTCTTTCATCTCTTTTAATCGTTCAATCACCTTTTCTTTATCCCAGTTCTCCTTTAACGCCCGCTTAACGGTCTTGTGCTCACTCCTCCGGTGTGAGTCCGCTGGGACCTGGGATCCTTCGGTCTAGATTACTAGGAAAGAGGTAACCTTCCGCAGCCGCAGAAACAAGTGCTTCAACCTTCATTTTCATACCTGGCCTTTAATTCTCCCCATATAGTGGATATAATGATAATGGTATTAATGCTCTCTATTGGTTTACCGAGGGCGCTTGAGACTTGCATGAGGTTTACACAGCGCTGGATATTTTTTTAATCATTTTGACCAGCGGCGTGAATTAAAGCAGGATTAAAGAATAGTCCATCACCAGGGGAGAGAGGGAGAGAAACATAGTTCTTTTCGAAATAGGTTCGAAACTCTTCGATGGAAGTAGCAAGATAACCTTGTGGAAAGTGTTGTGAGAATGGTAGGAGTCGAGTCGGCCCGCTTTCAAGTGGCATATCACCATGTGCAACAGCTCCTTGTAATGTAAGTAGGGCAGAAGCCGCATGTGCGGTAGTAGAATATTCTATCACACGTTCTGGGGGTTGAAATCCTAGGTGGTAATCTCGATGAGACACCTGGGGTCGACCTCCAGGTCGTACAACATTGACCTGTGCCGTAATACGATAGGCAGGACCAAGATATGAGAGACACACAAGTCGTAACCATGGATTTGAATAGTATTCGGCAAAAGTTTTGGAATCTGCGATAGCGTGTTTCTGGAGGGAGTTCCATATGCGAGCGTTGGTTAAAGCTGAGGAGAAATGATCACCCTTATTTTTCTGTGAGCTAGACTCTGCACTGATAATATCGTTGAAAATAGATATGACCGTTTCTACAAGCCCAGGCGAGAACATGTTCTTAATCACAATAACGCCAGGCCCTATGTCATCTGCCTGAATTCTAAGGATTCTGCCGTTTCATTGACTTTGTATGATAGTTACACAGTAATTTTATGCAATCACTACATCCGTGAGCTTAGAAGAGATGATACAGAAAATAATCGAATGTAATATTAACTTTGATTGAGCAATTGCGTTCATGAAGAGCACGAAGCTCCTTGACCAACTCAGCAGATGCTAGTTAGCTTGCATCTCAAGCTCACAACATCTAAATACAACCTATAGTGATAAGGACGAGTAGGATATACTACTCAACAAGAAGCAACAAGACAACCAGGGTGGGAACCCAGTTCTGCAAGTGCGGGAGGGGCAAGAAGCCAAGCCCTGCAAGGATAATACACAATAATGGGCAATGGATCTCTAGTCGGGGAGAAAACAAGTGTTTTTCTAGTTGTTGATTTAAATTTCATTTGTCATTTCAATTATCATTATTGGGGGAGCAAGATTAGAGTATTTGCGAGCCTTAAATTGTATATAAACACCTCGACATAGCGCAGATTAGCAGCTAAGTAGAGTAAGGATTCAACGAACGAACAATGGGAAACGTGGATGTGCTTCTCGACCGCTTATTTAGCTGTGATATCAAAACTTACAAAATAAGTAATCAAAAAACCTCCTATAGTACTTGTAGATTCCTGATAAGACACGACAGGACTCTTATTTGTGTATATGTATAGTGCTTGATTTAAATTTCATGCCGTTTATAGATATATTAATTATAACTATCTTTAAATCCTCAAGGTTGTAAAACTCTGATGTGGCTTTCGGTTTTAAATTCCTTAGGCTCCTGTCGAATGATCCACGAAGTATAGTTCTCTTAAGTAGTCATCTTCTTGACATCTTTCAGACATCCTCAAGAGTCTAAAATCTAGGTATCTAGCCCAAGTTATCCCTTTAGCCATGAGAACAGTTCAGACATCTTCTTTTCCACTGTCTCCGGAATATCGGTTCCTGGAAGATTATCCGGAACCACAATGCCAGATTTCGCATGCAACCAAGTGATGTACTTATAACTCTCCCTAGTACCTTTGCCTTCAATTTTCAATAGCTCCGAGGGATTAATGACCGGTTCCACCGGGGTAATGGAGTCTCGTTCATAAATCGGTTCCAACGAGATCATCTTCCAACCAATGTTCTCGAGACGGACAACCTTCGCAAGCAGTCGCGCGTGGGAAACACAATCATACTCAATACCAGCCTCCTTGAATCGCATATGGAAGGTCCCAATAGCAATCACTAGCGCTTTATGGCGCTTTGAGCTACCGCCATTCTCATCACCGGTGTTGAAGCGGATTTCCGCCACGTTATAGTAGTGCAGAGCTCGATTGCNTCGCTCGGCCATTTGTCTTGAACCTTCGACCCAGTCATCAATATCTCCCTTCACCCACGATATATTTACTTCTGTTTGGGAAGAATCTGGGTGATAACATTCACGGAGGGATTTCCAATTACCGGAATCTCGACTGAACCGTTCATGATAGAGAAGTTCTTGGATCTCCAACTTATCAACGACAAAATTTGATTCGGGAGACATGGTTAGTTAATATAAGAGTGAACACACTAATCTTAGAAATATTGAGTGATTTTTATTGGCAAATTTATAGTCTTATGGAAGAGCAACTACGAGAATTTAATATTCGGTGAATTTACCATACATCCAAATACCGTAGACAAATACTGGAGAACCTCGTATCTAGGGGCTTTGAGCTAGCTAGGGTCCATCGTTGCTCCAGTAAGATTTCGGTGACCGAAACCATTTACAGTTAGCTCAAATAACGGATATGGAACGTTGGATTCCATTGATAGGAGAAACGGCATAGACAAATAATTTTATGGTGCCATACGTGGCAAATTCGCAAGCTGGAGAGATTAGACCCTAGCTAGCTTAAATCTCCTAAGTTGAGATTTTTCAGTACGGACGTACTTTCGAATGAGAAGCGGATTTAAGAGTGAGAGATTACACTAAACTCCAGGAATCAACGTCACCAGTTCTATGCTAGGGGTTGAGATTCTTCAGTACGGATGTACTTTCGAATGAGAAGCGGATTTAGGAGTGAGAGATTGCACTAAACTCCAGGAATCAACGTCACAAGGTCTATGCTAGGGATTAGAATCAAGCACCTAAATGCCGCCTATCCGTGTTATTCAATGTTATATCACTTTAAACACAGAGCCTACCAACACATTTGTTTGATCATCTACTAAATGACCTAAACAGGAAGCTGATCATAGCCAGGGCGATCGATTCGCAAGCTCTGTAAGATGCTCAAGTTCGTCTGAGATAGAGATTTGCCTCCTATCAAATACACTTGTGATCAGAATTTCACTAAGGCTTTAACCTTCATCAGACCTCGCCCCTAAAAATTATATAAGAGAAGTAATTAATAATTAATAATATATTTTTATTAAATGTATAAGTAATCAAAGATTATAAAAGTTAAATAAATAATATTTGTAAAAAAAACAATATATTATTAGAAGCTCAACAAAATTTTTTTTTACATGTTGAAAAGTTTAGTTCTAAACTTTTTTTATGTTAACATTTTTAAGTCTTTGTTCGAGGATATATGTACAGTAATATAGAACTACTTTAAAAGCTTTTATCTGCGTTGTTTATCTGCTATTAGAAGTGTTTATTAAGTGCTTTAGCATTTTTCTTCTATAGATTAACTACTTGAACAGTAAAGAAAAGGTCAAAAGCAGCTTCTAATTAAAAAATAGTAGTTATCTATGCTTTTTGAGCTCTTTAAGCAACATATTAATCTTTTAGTATTATTGCTTTGTATATGATTTCACTTGAACTGACTGTATTTAATAGTTAATAAGAATCGACAAGTTTAAACTATATATTATATTTAACTACATATTTTAATATTCGTATTTGTAGTCGGCAAGGTCGTGTGTTCGTGTATCCGTATTCGGCGACTTCTGAAATGTATTCGGATACGTATTTGGCGAACACTGTATTATTCTAGGTAGCTCCCTCGTCCTCACCGTTTTGGAAGCCTGTCTTCCATTGAAGGTAGACAATAGGTATAGCAGACAAAATCATGATTCCAGCTACCAAACCGGCAGTTCCACGTAACCCACAAGAATCAATCATGTACGGAAACCAGAATGGGCCAATCTAGTATATAGTTAGCAGTATACCAGAGATAAGTAAAAACGTGCTTACGAAGCCCCAAGTACAGCGAACAACGTTAATAGCAACACCAATTACTGACGACTTAATTTTTGGGTGGCAATCGGAACAATCTACTCTAAAATTAGCAAAAGTCTCTCTGAACTCAACGCAAATGGCGTACAAGTAATGACGACTGTCGTAATTATTTGAGTCCCAAACCCAGCAATAGCAATGCCTACAATTGGACTAATAACCCAATGAAGCGGCTTAGCCTCTGCTAAGGTGACAAAAAACACAACATCCCCCGCAACAGCTAAAGGAAATCCTAAATATACTACCCACAGCCGGTATTCTGGACGCGGTTTCCGTTCTGAATTCTTGTTTTTACTCCTATTCAACCAGAAATCGGAGAGTGGTCCGCCGATTTGCTCCCCATCACACAACCCAGCAAGAGGCCAAGAAAGTTGATGCCGATTTGTTGAGGGGTAAGATGAAAGAGAACTCTAAAAAGGGCAGGGATTTCGATCGTGAGGAGAACAAGGACGAAGTTAAATACTATAGCATAAGAAATAGACGATAAAAAGATACGCGGGTCAGAGAGGAGACGAAGGGGGAGGAGAAAGTCGTTTGAAGTGAGTGGAATATTGATAATGCGTCGCAGACGGATGTACTGGTTGAGGAATGCCGCATATTTATCATCTGTAGTTGGGAGATTTGTGGATGTTGAAAGCGACCGATCGTAGAGAGTTTCAGGGCCGAAGAAGAGGTAGGTGACGAATTGACCAAGGTTCAGCTAAGGATAATCAGTATAAGTGAATGGGAGGAAGAGGCGCGGTACATGCCACTGCCATGATATAGTACATCCATTCCCAGCCCAGATGTTGAACTATGAATCCGGTGACAAAAGGACCCATGGGAGGTCTAAAACACAAGATAAATCTTCAATAAGTAATGACAACGAGAATAGCTTGACTAACCCAAGAGTAATGGCTAAACTTAAAACATTTCATATTAGCAGCACAGTTGTCTGAACAAAGGCAGAGTGACATACGTCCAAACCCCCTTATTTTGATCAGCTTTCGCAATTTCAAGTGGTTGTAGGGAAGACACACCATTTTCTGCGCCCTCTGGTGAGAGAAGAAAGTCTCTGCAACAACTGCTTGGCCCATGGCAATTCCCGGTGAAATGAAAAATGCCTATACAGCATATATAATTACTATTTAACCAGAAAGACATGTCAGAGCCCACCACACCTTACCGACAATATCCTCAAAGCTATCATCGATCCATAGGTGTTGCACAATGCACAACCAAGATTACAGAAACCGGCACCAACGACAGAAGTAATCCAAACTGGACGACGACCAAAGCGGTTGGCAATAGGCACCCACAGAAGGGGACCCAGGGCAAGCGTAATCATCCCCATTTTAGAGAATAATGTTAGTCTATGACTTAAGAGTTGGTTGGATTAGTTTGTACCTGTACTGATCCGAGATAACTGGCAATGGTCAAGTTTGAAATAACTCAGTAAAAACTTGAAAAGCCGGGACAACAGCTACAGCGCAGCCCGTACTCATGAGCCCATGAAATGCGATTAGACCCAAATTGATATTCTTCTGTAAATCTTTATTATTCGAACTCTGCTTTACACGTGTGATATTGCTCTTTCTTTCTTAAAATATGTGCTGGGTTATGCTGGGCCGTATAAAAAGACATACTCACTTTCCAATCTGGCCAGTTCAATGGATCTGATGGATCAGCTGATGGCACTGGAATAAGATCGATGCGACCATGGCGCTGAAGGAGGTATTCCTCTTGCCTGCTGCGTTGCCGCTGATTAGAGACATCCTCAATGAGCTCTTCGTCTTCGAAATTTCCCCGTGTTGCTTTTTCTAAATTCTGGCTACTCATTGTGATAAAACTCTATGTTATATAACCGTCAATTGGATTACGAAACTGCAAGATCGAACAAGCTACAAAACGCGTATATATATAACTATCAAAGACACCTAGCGCCGAAATAATTTGTTCCCGAAATCCTAGAGAACCCTGAATGCGGAGTTGTAAATACGGAGACTAGTGCTAATCGTCGGCTCGCTTAATCGGCCTTCATTTCTAGTCGTCCCCTCCTAGTCGGAGGATGCGAGTGAAACCACGAAGCGAGTGAAACTTTTTACGTTTTTGTATGCGTTTCCCATAGAAAAAATTAATCAATTTCACCAATCCTACAATACAAAATATTCCCCTTCCTCTGATATATCTGATTCAGATGAAGCTAACATTGAATTGATTGAATCGCTTGATTCTGAATCTGTTGATTCATAGTCATCATCTCCACCAATATTTAGGCTTATATATTCTTCCTCTTCCTCTTCCTCCTCCTCCTTCCTTGTTACCCCAAAGGAGGTCCGTACTTGTACAGGTATTGCTCCTTGAATAGTCTCCTTACCCTGAGGCAATATATTTACTTCTTCCGAAGGTCCAAACTGAGTATTTAAGCTTGTATTTGGTGGTTCAAGGCCTGGAACCTCTTTCCTAGGCTCTGGGAATGGTGGAGGTGTATATTCCTTATACAATTCCGGAAGACTTAGAACCCCTTTTAACTCTTTTAAGGCCTTCTTTCTAAGCTTCTCCTTTTTGCACCATGCTACCCAAGCTGCCTTTTGCTCCTTTTTCTCCTGATTAGCTATCTTCTGGAGTATTTTAACCTCCTTTTTAGTCTCCTTCTCTGCCTCCTTACACTCCTTCTCTTCTTTGGCAGCTGTAGCCTATGATGTAATCAACTCTCCTCCTTTTTGAAGCCTTTTGTGATTATGTGGCTTTTTGGTTATAATATCTTTAAGTCTTTTATGTGTAATAGACAGTTGAAACTTGACATATTCTCCTTCTTCTAATATTGTATAAGTGCCTTTTATAAAAGACTTAAACTTCTACTGAGAAGGAGAACTAAGAATATTTATAACTTTATCTTTAAGCTTATCCATTTAATACTGAACTTGTTGTATAAACTTAAGAGTGCCTGGTTTAGGCAAATCTGGCTTAGGTAGCTTAGATTTGAGCTCCTTAGCATACTTATTTATAAGCTTAAAAGTAGTATTCTTATGTATTAAATACATGTTAGCCTTCTTAAAAGCACTTTGAATAGTAGACTTAATAAAGGTTTAACATTGAATTTGAGGCAAATCTTAAAAGAAAGAGGTGATTGAGTATTTAAAATCTAAGGATTCTGCAGCATGTTAAATTACTTTATTATGCTAGTACTTGTAAGGTTGAAATACTCTTACATCTAAAGGTTGTATACAATGTATAAAGTAAGCTGGAAATGTAAATGGAATTATATTATTCTTTTTAGCCAATAAGGTAAAGTCAGGTGAAATGTAGTTATTATGGTTATCCATAAGAAGAAGTTTATATGGCTAAGTTCGGCTGGCTTTTGTATGAGTAATAAAGTGTTGAAGGAATCAGAGGCTAATATAATCAGTTGTATAGTTATAATCTGTTAATTCAACTAGTTCTGAGCTATTAAGCTGGTCTTTGCTATACTAGGAAGTTATATAGTATTTGCCTTGAATTATTAGTATAAGTAGGATAAGAGCTCTCTTATCAGCACATATAGCTTCAATTATAGTAATTGACCTCTGGTTTTCAGGGCTTAAAGAATAAAGCTATTAACATTAGAAAAGACATTCTTTAATACAAAAATATATAAAGAAGTGTCTTACCTCAGTGATTTCAATAAGAATTAATATTTCCACCCCTTTAGAGTACTTAATTCGGAATTTAGATTCATCAAAGTTGTAAAGATTCTTATTATGAATATTATACTGCTTTATAATAGCCTTATATCACTTGAACTAATCTTTTACATCTTTATAATCTTGGGCTGCAATTCTATTACATGTTATTGGTTTGGTCTTGATCTTGTGAAGGTATGGTTAGCTCTTCCACTACTTCCTGAACCAACTTATAGTTGGAGAAGGTTGATTGGCTTATTTGCACACATGGCAAATAGTACTAAATATGATCTCCTTGGTAGGCAATTAGCTATTTTCAAGTAATGACTTAATATAAGCATGAACAGCTTGCCCTTGAGCAGCTGTTAATATTCGGTTTTGGCCATTATGTAGTTTAGAATTAGTATTGAATAGAATACCCCTCCTTTTGGCTAAGGCCAAGGTTGACCTATTAACCTTGAATATCTTAGTTGCCACATAGAGACTCTCATCAGGATTCTCTATAAGCCATTGTTTAGCTTGAAAAATGTGTTGTTTAAGTGGTGTAGACATAGGGTACAATTGTTGTGGTGAGATTGGTGAAATTGATTAATTTTTTCTATGGGAAACGCATACAAAAACGTAAAAAGTTTCACTCGCTTCGTGGTTTCACTCGCATCCTCCGACTAGGAGGGGACGACTAGAAATGAAGGCCGATTAAGCGAGCCGACGATTAATAAAGGATATTAAAAATAATATTGTAAAAAACAACGATTAATAATAAGATAAGATTAATAAAGAAAGTTTATTAAAGAAATTATAAAAAAGAATAAAACATAATAAGAAAAAAAAAAGTAAAGATAGAAAAAACAAGTAGTTAATTCTAGAAAACAAGAAATTTATAATAATTATTTTGATAGTAAGAAAAGTTTAATTAAAAGATTTTTAAGATGTTCTAAGTATTTTAATAAAATAGAAAACTAAGAAAAATATAAAAAGAATTTATTAATAGTTAAATTAAAAGAAAAGAAAAAAACTAAAANGTTATTAAGACAAACATTTTCCAAACTATTAATTAGCTTTTAAAAANGAAAGAAGATCTTGTAAAACAATAAGTTAAAGTAAAANGTTAACAAAGTATTAAATGCTTATTTTAAAGGATAAAAGGTAAAAAANGGATATAGTAAAGGCAAATGTAATTAACTTAACATTAAAAGAAAAAATAAAAAGTTGTAAACTTTGATAATTTAAAAGTAATAGTTAAAAGCTTAAGTTTAAAGGTAAAGGTTGTTAAATCTTTTAGATTAAGTTTAAAAAAGATATTAAGTAAAGTATTTTCAGGTTAATTACAAGATTTAAAAATAATAAAAGAAAGAATTTCTTTAAAGTATCCAGTAAAAGTCGAAGATAAATGTTCGAATAAAAAANGAAAAGTTATTAACTTTTTCAATAGTAAAAAGGAGTAAAGTGCTTTTATTTGTAAAAGAAATAGTTAATATTATCTAACAAATTAAAAGGATTAAAGTTCTAATAATAGATATTAAAATTAAAAAANCTAATTTGTAATAAAGTTTTAATGATTAAAAATGTGTTAAAGTTAATCATTTGAAAAAAGACTTATATTAAGTATATTAAAAAGGATTTCTAAGTTAAATGGATTATTAAAAGGACTTATTAAACTATTTAAGGAAAGTTTAAGATTATCAAGTATAAAAGTATTATTTAAAGTAAAAACTAAGTAAATAATATTAAGAAAGTTAAGTAACTTTAAAAAAGAAGTTTAAGAAGAAAGATCTTCTAGTATAAACAAGTATAACTTATATATAAACTAGTTGAATAGTTTAAACAAAACTGTACAGTTTAAACTGTATAGTTTAAGTACTTTACAATCTAGACTAAACTATAAAGTATTTAGACAAGACTAGATTATAAGGTAACCAGACTATAAAGCATTAAGACAAAACTAGACTAAACTATAAAGTATTAAATTATAAAGTATTAAACTATATAATCTAAGATTATATAATTTAATTTAGTTTAAACTGTTAAATTATATAAATTTAAATTTAAATTAAAATAATAAATATAATTATTTATTAATAACTTATATTTCTTCTAAACAAATTAACTAAAGGTTTTCTTATCTAATATTTATTAGTTGAATCCTAATAAGTAATTTTATTTACTAATCTTAAGTAATCTTAATATTATTTCTTATAATCATAGTCTACTTTGAATAAGTATAATAATTTCATGACTTCTTTTAATAATTAACATTAAGTTATCCTAATTATAATACAACTTATTAATTGTCTTAATTTCTTACTAGAAAATCTCATTATTACTTTCCCTTAAAAGGTATATAATTCTTTAACATCTTAGATACTAGATCTTGATTTGACAATATGCTCTTAACTAGAGTTATTCCTTAACATTAAGTGTTTTCTTAGTAATATCCTCTTTTAAGTATATTTTAAGGTTTTTAAAAATCCTTATACTGAGTATGTTGATTTGAACTTCTTTATAACTTAATAATGGTAATATAATGGTAATTCTTGCTTAAGAATGCTTATAATACTTATACTTATAACTATTATTTGTTTTCCTTTATTTTTATAATTATTAATGAAATGCTTAAGAAGTTTATATTTAAAACATAGTTTCTTTTCCTTTTAGTCTTTTAATTTTTTAAGGTTAATTTTAAATGAATTCCCTTTTCCCTTAAGCTTTGGATTCTTACTTTTTTTAAAGTTTTCCTTTTTTTAATTATATCAAGGTTTATAAGATTTCCTTATGGTTAAGATTTCTTCATTTAATTGTTATTTCTACTTATGAAATAAGACAATCCCTTTTTGTCTAGTTTCTTTTTTATATAACTGATTTTTAATTTCAATATACTAATTAATCAAGGTTTCTAAGTCTAAGATTAGTACTTTTTNAATATAGTTTATTATGTATTTTATCTTTTAATTCTCTTTTGTATTATGTAATAAGAGCTTTCTTATTCTAATCTATTTTTATTGAATATTGTTTGAACAAGGTAATATAATCATTAATAGTCTTTGTCTGCTTAAGATAATAAAAGTACCTTTTTATATTCTTTTCTTTGTTAATATTTTTAAACAACTTGTTAAGTTCTTTTATATATTCATTATAACTATTAAGAAGTTTCTTAGTTTTCTTATTAGTTAAATCTTTTACATGACTAAAATAATCATTTAAGAATAGTTAAAATTAATTTATTATAATTTCTTTAAAGTATAATGTTGTTTATAATACCTTTTACATATTATTTATAAGTATTTGCTTATTCAATACTAGATATATTCTTATTTATATTAAGTATACTTTAAACTTGTTTTTNATTTTCATAAAAGAAGTTTAGTTTAATTATTCTTATCTCTTCCTCTGATAACCTTCTAATAATACTTATAACAATTACTAATCTTAGTCTAAGTAATAGAGTTAGTAATCCTGATAAGAGTCCTTTTAAAGGTCTTTTAACTATTAATCTAACTAATAATCTAACTTGTACTAAGTTTATAACTTTATCTTTTAAGTTAACTTCTTCACTTGARCTTTTACTTATTAAACTTTTTTTAAAACTTTCTTTAGAGTTTTTTTCCAAGTTAATCATTATATCTTTGTTTAATACTTGTTCAGGTTTAACATAACTTGCTTTTATATAATAATATTCAAAATGTTATAAGACTTCTTATAATATAATCATATAAAGTAAGTTTAGTTATTCTTATTAGTTTTATATAAAAGTAAGTTGTTTATAATTATAATAAACAAATATATATAATAAAGTTGTAACTTAAGTTGAATATAAGGTTCTTAATTAAAACTTAAGGAGTATATTCTTATATAGACAATTATTATTAATCAACATACAAATGCTTTACCTAGTTTAATAAGTTTAATACTTAGACTTGTAAATCTTGTAGACTTGTGTTAATTACATGACCTAACCCCTTGTTTGGTCATTAACTCTTTATAAGTTGTTATTCTAGTACTTATCAGGTTATGACAATAAGAGTTATAATAATAAAGTATTTAAAATATCTTTACTTTTAAAGTTTATCAAAAGTTTCATTAATAAATTCTTTATCTTTTATCTTTATTAAATAAATTTTAAGTTTTTAGTTTATCTTAACTTTTTNAATTAAACATCAAATTGATTTTTAACTATTAGTCTTTAAGTATATCAACATATTAATCATCAAAGAATAATAAAGAGTATTGATTAAATAACTTTATATATATTATAACTTAAAGTAATGTTCTATATATAATAACATTATTTTAAAGTTTAATTTCAATCTAGTTAATAGCCTTTACAACATTAGAATTGATAGTTAGCTTTTAAACTAACATTTACAAGGTTAAGTCTGTTATGTCCTTTATAATTAAGTAATATTCTGTCACGACCCCTCTATTTGGAGGCCTGAGGCTCGGTAACACTGGTTACACAGAGAACCTCCATGGTAGAAGAGGGGAGGTCACGTGACAGGTCACGTGATGGATCCAGGGGCTCCAGGATCTATCGGGATCCAGGGGATCCAGGAAGTACGAAGGTTTATATAAGTAGATAGTTTTCCTAGTTAAATAGAGCTTCGTGCTCAACTAAAATTGAATATCTTGGTCAAAGATCTTCTAGTAACAACTCAACCAGTGCTTGTGACTTCATATTTGTGTGCAACCCCTGAGCGAACGATACGATACCTACATAGGGTAGATATCCGGATACCCTATTGACGGGTATACGAGGTACGTTACATTAAATCGATAAATTTCCCATTTCAAGCTTTAGTATTACACTTGCAACATTTTGTTTTATAGTTCAAGTGTCTCTGCACTCGTTTTTGTATAGGATTTAAAGTACTTTTGCATTAATTTTCAGTGTTTTAATGACATAGAAGTGTGTTGTAATATTTTAGTTGCTACCTTAAGCACTACGTCTCGTCTATTACACGTAACTTCCCTATATTGCATACCATGCTTTTGCTGTCCTAATTCAACAATAGTTATCAAAATTGTAGACATGAATTTGCTTGGTAAATTCTAGTACTCAGACGCACAAGGCGTTCGGCCAGACTGGGAATTACGATAATCAGACTGTGACCATTCCCTAATCTTCTGCTAGTATGAACTACGAGTCTACGAAGGAGGTCTTTGAACAAATGCGACGTCGAAAGACTGATAATTTAATCGCCATTACATTCCACCAAACCGGCGTTATATTTAATCTCTCAGCGTTTTAATATGTTTACTAATTCAACTCCTATAATTCACTCTCACGGTCTATAACCTTGATGTCGAATGAGAATTGGTTCATCTTTGAGTACCAACCCCAAATTTCTTTTACAAAGCTAAAGATTTATCAT
>NCSJ02000527.1:0-20166 GCA_002812745.2 Scytalidium lignicola | reverse complement strand
GGGAACTTTGGCCACACTCTCCTCCTCGGCGACTCCACATCCAAAACCGTCGACCGGCTCTCTCGTCACTACTTAATTCTAAGCGTTCATTAAAGTACAGTACTGTAAGGTATGGTACCGTGCCGAATGGCTGCTTAGGGAAGGCACGACATCCTCACCTCTTTATCCTAGTTGCTTACACCTTGGGCTGATTTGGAAAGAAAATGGCAAGATTACTAAGAAGTAGACTGGCTGGCTAGCTGACGAGCAGGATAGAAAAAAAAGGCTCCACCGCACTTTCTCTTTGCTATACACCATCAGGTCTCTCGAAAGCCGCCACCAGCCGCATTCTGACGGGAGCTTACAGTATCATTAGACGGTAACAATGCCTTATCAGCAAATTGTGGCGCCATGTTCTCCACAAAGAAGGCTCGGTGGAAACATAAAAGCAGAGATATTAATTAATGAAAAGCTTTCATGGAGATCTACACGTTGTAGTGGTGGCTCCTCGCTCGATCCAGTCATGTCTCGGCTTCGGCAGGTCGCATTTAGCTTCAAGAGATCGCATAGCCTCTCACTCTACGTACAAACAAACAATCCCAGCTCCAAATCTCGAGCGGAGTACAGCGAGCGTCATTGTGGCGTCCTATGGGAAGGCTCACTGCAACATACTGCAACATACCGCATCCTGCTGCAGCTTTGCCTATAGTATCGCCCGACTACATACGGACAGAGCCTTTTCTCATACTCCACAATCAGGGCAATCTCGATTTAATCGAGCACTTCGAGCCCTTCGAGCCTCGCGAGCCCCGTAGACACTTCTCGGGGACGAGAAAACAATGCTCATTTACACCTGCAACTCGCTTTCTTGCATTGAGTGGACCACCAGACAATGCATGCCACATACTGTCTTCCTCGGCCACGGGTCTGCTCGTACACCCTTATTCGATTGCCTGAGCCTTACTATGATTCATCGTTCCATACCAAGAGCCTTGTGCAGCCGAATCGCTTGTCACATATATCTGCATCTCGCTCAGTTGAGAAAAGACCACCGATAAAGGGCGCCATCATCGGCCTGGCCATTTTTCTAGACCTTCACTCAACAAAGTTCTGGGCAGCTTTTGAATCAAAGAAAGCTTTAATGAGGCGCACCACTTGGTAGCATTCCTTCTGCTTCATTCCTAAATCCACCATGCGGTGCCGTGCATGGTACACCGCTATTTCATCTCTCGCTACTGGCTGCATCTATTGTGCGGCGGTGACAGCAAGATGATCTGGCTGGGTAACCTCCGCAATCCGGTTACACGGCGTGTTGGAGTGCCCAGTGACAGTGGACATTCAGATCTGAAGGTTTCAAAGAATATTCTCCTCCGATTAAACCTTAAAAAAAGTGAGAGATAGAAAGGAAGAGAGGAGAAGTGCATATGATCTGTGACAAGTTTGCTTAGAAGATCTAGGATGATGAGACAAATGACAAAGGATGACTGACTCCAACTTCTCTAAAGAGAAGCGATTTAAAAGAGGTAAAAGATTTTGCGTAGCATCAGTCTCTGCCATACCTTTCTGGTATCATATCTCAGATTCGGCTGGGCAAGAGACCTACAAAACAAGTTGTTCTGGCAGAAATGCTACCAGTCAAAGATCCACGTACTCTTGAACAAGACGCTAGGGATGTACCTTTCCTGCGGCAGGCCATTCCGCCTCCTAGCTTCTGTCGCTTTGAGCAGATTCATGCGCTGCTGATCTCCATCAAACTAGTAGGTCTGAAAATGTCTACAGAGCATGTGGACTCGGACTGCAGAAGCTCGAATCACATGACACAGCACGTGAATATAAGTCCAGATTTTTCTTGTTTCTGTCGTCTGTTCTGTGTAATACAGTAATAATAGTAATGTTATCGGTGGGGCGTCAGCGCGCTGTACCCATGTCTCGATGTCAGGCGCAGCTCGAGAAAGTCAGGATGAAGGAGAGCAATCGGGATCAAAAGAATATATTACCTACCTTCCCAGCGGTATCTTTCGACATGTTCTAATATCCGTGCGTGCCACTCATTGACTGCACGAATGCTTTGCCGCTGAATGACGTTTGCGGACGATGAGGGTATTTAAAGAGACTCGAGGATGCAGAGACGAATCGAATCACAGATGGTCAATCTTTTGACAGGGCACGCGCCAGCAGCTCTTCATTTCCGGAGACCCAGTGTTGGCGCAATGTGATTGGCTAGGATGCCAGGTACCGGCAACGCTTGCCCCAAAGTAGCACAGTCCAAGGGCGCTTAGGGGTTTTGGTCACCACTAGACCCTGAAATGCCGTTGGATTCCTCACTTCCAAGGCACTCAGTGCTCTTCGTGCTCTTCTAGACCAATAGAAACCGGCCTCCATGGTCAAGCCTGCCCTCAAGGGCACGCACCCCCGACTGTGATAGGAAGGAAGGTGGGAACGAAGGAACGAAGGGGGAGAAGAGCTCGCCTCGACGAAGGGCCCTTCTCTCCCTTCTACCCCTTCTACTATCGTCGCCGTGGTCGTCCCTTTTCACGACTCTTCACACCACCACCAGCACATCGCTCCTTTCACTCATTCTTTTCCTTCGGGATATCCACGCTCATTCTTGGTGGTTGATCAGCTTCACTCCTTTAAGCTGATTGCCGTTCGCTCCTTCTTTGGTATTTTTGAGGTATTTCGAGTAACCCGACTGTGAGACGTCAATTGAGTTCGACCTTATCGCCATATCTGCGCGCTCTGGGTAAGTCGAATCGAACCTCTCCATACCTTCCGAGCACGATGGTTCTTGGATGCTCCAGTTGGAGTTGTTATACATACTACTACATGTATCAGTGATTAGTGATGGGGGAAGATAATGCCGTGTGTAAACAGAAGGCTAATTAACACCTCTATAGACAGCTACATTCTTCTCAAATATTATCAGGGAAATACTCAACTCTATCATCCGCATAACACCATCTAATGCGCTGAAACGACTGCGATTAACGATAAATACACGATGTCATCTCTTTTAGCTTCCCTCAGTAGCACCACCCTTCGCCGTCGTGATGGCTCGTCTAGTTCAAGTGGAATCTCTCCATCGATGTTAAACCTTCTTATTGCCCTCCTGGTCCTTATCTTCGTTTCTCTCCTGCTCCTGGGAGCACTCTTCTTTCTCCGACGAATGCGCATGCGCCGTCGTAATGAGGAACTCCCTCTTTATAACGAAAACCCTCACTCGGCTTCTTCAGTCTCAGATTTGAAAAACCCACACGGTTTAACCATCAACACCGTCAACACACCTCCGTATTATCCGTATAGCGACGAGAAGGCTCCTATCTCGCCAAGCCAGAAGTCGCCACAAAGCCCTATGACGCCAACCTCTCCAGTTCCAGAAATTAGGATTACATTTCCTGACGAGACGGATGCGAGCGGTAGACCCAAGTCTGGACGCGTTGTGGTAGTCCGCATCTCGGAAACAGGAGGTGTTGGCCTAGAACCACTGCACCATGAGGAGGAGCAGTTGCCTGCTTATGAGAAGGAGGTAAAGGATGGACAGAAGTTCCAGAGTATCGATATGAATAGTATTGGGGGCTTGAAGGAGAAGAGTGAGTGGAATTAAGACTGAATTCTGGGTCTCTGTGGTTGGTTGGGTCAATTTTTGTATATGCCTCTTGGGGGGGAAGGGGAAAATCTTGGATATATTAGCTGGCTACCTTTTATTCCCGTTCTGGAGAATTACCTTGGGGGCGGCTTTAGTTTGAAATCCTGGATCAGGGTCTCTTCTATCGTCTTCCGACGCAAAACGCCACATCTTTGTTACTTAGCATCTACAGATGAAGACGACTCTTTCGTTTCGAATTACCATTCTTCGGCGTCAACCCTTTGTCGTGGCATGGGAGTTCAATATGTTTTTGCTTATCTGTGCGTTTTTTTCTCAATATGATCGGATATTTGTTGGGGGAGAGAAATAAAATACATGAAAAGGAAAATAGCCGCAGAGAGAGTCCCCATGATACGTAACAAAATGGGTAGGCTGGATTTTAAACTTAATGTATTTTATGCAGTTCAACGATGATTCCATTTATTTGTCTAATTTATATCCCTCATGATGACTCATACTTCTTGATGTACCCGACTGCACTTCCGTGACCGAGTATCTGCGTTGCTATTCTCCATATATGAACTCTTGGAATCCTAATGACATTCTGAGTTTGAGGATATTGTGAGCCCAAACAGTAACAGTGCGTTGGGACATATACGTTGATAAAACCAACCTATCCTTAGACTGGATATTGACTTTGCTTCCCCCCTCCCATCTTTACAGAGTTTGTGAACAGATCTGCTTTGAGAGTCATCCAATGCTATCCGACCCCGATTTACGCATCCACGACATCCCCTCTCTGGAACTCTCTGGGAATTCTATCACAGGATGCTCTATACGCCCTATAGCGTATATCTAAGGTCTCACTCCCCAAGAGTGATTCAACCCGGAGTGCTCTAGCAAATGATGTCCTCATAGTTGAATCCTGAAGAGCTTCATAGCAAAGTCCGCGACATTTCGTCGTAATCCAACTACTCTCACTCTCCGTTACCACCTTCGTCAGCTTCAAGCATAAATCCTGGGCTCCAGTATTCCCACTCGCTACACTGCTTATCGACCCATAACATGCTTTCCTGGACCAAGTCATCGATTGCAGTTTTCGCTCTTGCCCTTGGCCATCTTAAATTCAACATCAGCATAGACACAGTCACGTATCCAAGTAACTGCGCTGCTTCCAGCACAGCGCTTTGATCAGTGTTGAGCTCTTTTGGTATGGACCGGATATAAACCTTATGGCCGACTGTAAGAATGGAATACGACGACCCAAGCGGTTTGAGAGTATTGACAGCACGGAGGATATCATCCCTAACAAAAAGAAGAAGAAAAAGATGGCGTTAGTACAAGTGTTGCTATCATAAAAGCAGCTCTCTTTTCAAAGGAAACGAACATACTCTGTAATCTCAGCACCGCCTTCCATTCTGGTCCTCATAATCCTATCCCGAACCTCCTTGACTCCAATAAGTCCGCCATTCTCTTCCCGCGTTTGACCACATACTTCCACTACTTTTACTGCAAGCTCGAAATAAAAGTCATTGACGCTTCCCCCCAACATCTGCGCCCAGAAACTACCTCCACCTCCATCCTTCCCGCTACTGCTTGCCAAAGGATCAACGCCAATAGCAGAGCACATGCGCGCAAATTCGGCGCGGAAGGATGGATTCGAGCGGATGTCTTTGGCATGCGTTTGCGCAAATTGCTGGAGGAGAGAGCGGAAGACGGAGAGCTGGGTTGCTAGAGATGTGGCATGCGAGGAACGGAGGGCAGAGCCGTGAGTTGCATATTGGGCGGAGGTTATGCGGGAGCGGTCGAAGGCCGCAAGGCCCACCGCTTTTCGAGACATGGAAAAGATGGTGCCTTGAAAATTCTTTCTTATTCCATAGCAATCTTTCACAGGCTGGTTCACATTTGGTCACGTTGGATGATGTACGAGAACTATATACTTCAAGTAACTCGAGCCAGTCGAGGTCCTATGCCGGTCGGCGATAAGACCTTCTGGTCAGTGCATGGGCGCTAAGCGGTTCTGGGCTTGTGGGGTACCCAAACCCTAACGAATTCGCGAAAATAGAGAGAAAACTGAAAGGCGAGAAAGTAGCCGCAACGTTTCGATCGAATCTATCCAAAGACAACAGTCGAGCTACGCCAACCGCAACCATGGCCTCGACTACCCAGAGTGTTCAATGCTTCGGCAAGAAGAAGACCGGTATGTTTGTAGTTGTTTGGAGACTCCTGCGACTCTGTCAGATGAAAATTTGAGAGGATAATTTACTAATTTTAATTCTTTAAAATAGCAACGGCTGTGGCCCATTGCAAGGTATGATCGAGACGACAGCTGAACGACCTAGGAGGGAAGGAAAATAACTGACAAAAATTAATTTGAACAAATAGGCAGGAAAGGGTCTCATCAAGGTTAACGGAAAGCCCTTGAACCTCGTCCAACCCGAAATCCTTCGATTCAAGATCTACGAACCACTCCTGATTGTGGGCCTCGACAAATTTTCCGGCGTTGATATCAGAGTTCGCGTCACCGGAGGTGGACACACATCTCAGATCTATGCCATCCGTCAGGCCATCGCCAAGTCCCTCGTCGCGTACTACCAGAAATTCGTCGACGAGCACTCGAAGAACCAGTTGAAGCAAGCGTTTGTGCAATACGACAGGACTCTGTTAGTAGCGGATAACAGACGTTGTGAGCCCAAGAAGTTCGGTGTATGTTTCAGGAACTCTTTGCTTTTAGTGTTGTTGGTGGTGAAATACTTTTCTGACAGCCATATAGGGTCCAGGTGCCAGAGCCAGATACCAGAAATCGTACCGTTAAGGATCGGTGGTTTGGGTGGTGTTTGGGATTGGGAGAGTTTTTCCTGCTGCATTTGCAATGGATGGGCCTTTCTGTGCGCCGGTTGTAGACTTTTAGCAAAAAAATATATATGCAAGGTTCAGCTGGCATGCGATATATCTTTTGAGAAGTGAATGCTCTGATGCCATGGACGCTGGACGTGAAATGAAGTAATCATTTGTTTCGATTCCTTCATTTGGAAAGATAAATCGATTCTCAGCTTGACCAGCTATTCAGAAACTGGGTCACCAACTGGACACGACAAATTTTAATCTTTGAAAGCCATGATATTCCGATTCTTATAAGACATAATTAACACTAAAAAGGTGCTGGATTTAACCAATAGCACTATCCCACGACTTCCAGAACCTCCAAAATACCACCCATTCAGTAGCCATCTTTCCCTATAATTTCAGTCTACTTGCGTATATTCTCGAGGATAGTCTTCATCATCTCATTTCCAACCTTTGTCGCATCGGCAAATCTAGGTTCGAAGAACTTCTGTGTACTCTGAAACCGGTCCTTATAAGACTCGAAATCCCCAAAAGTAACACAATCAGACCATCCTCTTGCTGCAAATGTGAACTCTAAATCATCGGATCTAAACGTGTTGTCTTCGATTGCAATACGAATAACCTCATCTAATATGGCTGGCTGCCGGAACAGATACTCTGTTACCCCTAGCCACAAACGGAACAAAGGTGTGGAGCAGATCATGTGGTCATATGGAACAATTCCTAGTTGTGACCAGCAGTCTACCATAGCCAGGAGACTTAAATGGTTGTTTGGAGTTGGCTTGTCAGGCTTTTTGCCAAGTGAGAAGCGATCCAGCACGTCGTCCCTGAGAAGGAGCTCATGCTGTGTCTGCTGCGATCCGAACACGGCAGCTCCAGCTTTCTTGATACGCTTCTCAAACTCATCACCATGTCCTTCGAGCATTAATTTAAACAGGTCCGTCACGGATTGAGCGTACTGCTTGATCTGTAGCTTAGCATCCGGATTAAGAATGGCGAGACCTGCATAGACATGCCATTTCTGCGAGTATATACGCAGAGTTAGATTGATTTTTACGTTTTCGATTCCTCCTACGTAGCGGGCTATTTCCCACGGGAATTGTTGATTAGCATGCCACGCTTTACCCATACTGAGGAAGGCAGCATGGGTGACTGCTTGGGTGTCGGCTGTTATTCGATCATGTTGTGCTGCGGAAAGGTAGACATGTTGGGATTGAAGACATGATAGGACTTTCTCGACTTTATCAAAGCTCTCCTGGGAGGCACGATGTTTGATGATAACCTAAGAAACCTACATTAACACTCATCATTGATTTGAATCCAAGACTTCTTACCAATGGCTGCCCACGAGGATCAACACTTGGCCCGTGAAGAGAATGGCATGATACTATATCTACATCTGCAGGAAGATGCTCCTCAAAAGCTGCAATCTCTGGGGCTTTGCATGAAGTCTGGCCACCAACAATAGCGCCTTGCTTCGTAGCTAAATTTTCATTAATATTCACGGACACCATAAACGGGTCTTTACAGTGCATACATGGTCCATATTGTGCGACAACTTTATCAATCGAAGCCGCCTCAACATTATATATTATGTAGTCGCTGGCTCTGGAAACAAGATGTCCATTGCGTAATATTTGTATTTGCTTCTATGGATATCTCAGCATGTGCTGCAGGGTGGTACTATATACAAAGATATATACTCTATCTGCGAATTCATTGTACAAGCTCTCATATTTCTCTTCCCTATCACAGGCCTTGACTCTAATTGCATCCGGTCAGTACATATTTAGATGATTACTGTATCTGGAGAGAACCATGTTAGTTGCTGCTCTTTAACTAGAAGTATGATGGCAAATTTAAAGGTTGACGCTAAGTTTCAGACAAAATATAATAAGGTAGCTGAGATTTTTCAACAGTGACTGCAAACAGCCATGCCCGGTACCAGAATGGCAGACGGGACGGCCGAATGCAATACTCAAGCCAAATGCGCTCAAGTCATCATTGAAAGCAGGAATAAGAACGGATAGGAAGAGAAATAAACTAACCAAAACACTATAGGGCCAGCGATTGTAAAGCTTCACCAGGGGTTAGTTTTACCTCCATCCAGCTTCGCTGAGCCGCCGGGCATACATTTTGCCCATGTCTCCCATACCGATGATCCCAACTACGAAATTGGACATCATGTCCGGCGTGTTGCTGGAGGCCATTTTCACTTTCTTGATTTCACAAGTTGAAACCAAAAGAAGAAAACAGTTATTCCATTACCATCCACGTTGTAATAGTTAGTGTCTTGAAACACCAACTCGAGGATTGCCTGAGGAAAATGTTGGAATATTGAGATCCTAGTAGAATAAATAAGAAAGGAAGTAAGACGTTGGCGAATGGAAATTTCGAAATTTGAACCAAAAAAATTGTGCCTCAGGACACAACACACCTCGGCAATCGATTTAACTAGTGCCCACAAACATTTATCTAAACTTCTCGAAATTTTGACGATCAGTCAGTCGACCGAACAACAACAAACAAGATGCCTCCAAAGAAAGCCGTCCGCCCAGCGCAAGAAAACATCTCCCTTGGCCCTCAGGTCAGAGATGGTGAGTTTCCCAGCTCAATCAATAGGAAAAGGGCTTTTAGCTAATTTTCTGTTTTAAGGCGAACTCGTCTTCGGAGTTGCGCGTATCTTCGCATCCTTCAACGACACTTTCGTCCATGTCACCGATCTCAGGTCCGTACACCCGTGAAAGCCCTTCGAAGGCATAACCATAGGTTGAATAAATGTGAAATGGTTCAAAGGCTGACTTTCTGGGTGATTCCAGTGGCCGCGAAACCATCACTCGTGTCACCGGAGGCATGAAGGTTAAGGCGGATCGTGATGAATCTTCCCCATACGCTGCTATGTTGGCTGCTCAAGATGTCGCCACTCGCTGCAAGGAGCTTGGTATTAACGCTCTTCACATCAAGATTCGTGCTACTGGAGGTGAGAGAAATTTCCCCTCAATGGACTATTAACCCCGCTGACTGTACCCCTCTCAGGCAATGGCACCAAGACTCCTGGTCCAGGTGCTCAGTCTGCACTCCGTGCTCTTGCTCGTTCCGGAATGAAGATTGGCAGAATTGAGGATGTTACCCCAACACCATCCGATTCCACTCGCCGCAAGGGTGGTCGTCGTGGTCGTCGTCTCTAGATTTTCGGCGCTGTTGGACAGGGTTTGGTTTTCTCTGTGGAGTTGACAATCACGAGGGGAACGGCATTTTTCGCCTGGTCTCCATTCTGGGTCTATTTGTCACATGGCAGCTTTCTAGCGCAGCAGTTGAGAATCAATTCCTTATAAAGTAAACATTCATTACTTTTCCCTCTGTGATTGCAGCCCTATTGTACAAATATTCCTTTTCCATACTGCGCCAGTTAAAAAAGCTTCAGACTCTTCCTAACACCAAACATATATGTATGCTATGTTTATCACCGTCCTCAGGCCTCAACGCATCGTAAATTCATCAATCATTAAGTGAGAGCACCTGTAGTCCTATGATCGCGAGAAGAACTTGCATGTTGGGTGTGTCGCACTTGTTGCACTTGCAAAAGACTTAAAGATGGTAGAGTATCTGACAGCAGAACCCTAGCACACTACCTTGAGTGTCCGGTCATCTTTATTCTTCACATCAGTGGTACTAGATCCACGACGTCGAAAGCGAAACATCCTTTTCAGACCTGAGAGTATCCCACAAGAATTAGATGGATGAAAATCACAACGTAATGAGACCTTTCTCGCGCCCTTCTTCATCAATCTCCACCACCACTGGCGCGTACTCACCTCGTTCATCCTCCGCCTCGAAATCCTTCAGTTCGACGTCGACCATTTCTCCATCTTCTAGTTGAATCTTTCCAGACCGAACATAGTTCTTGCTTAAATCCCAGCCCCACTTCCATAACCAAGATTCTAAATTCTCGAACGCCTTTGCGACGGCACCTTGCTCCTCAGAAAGGAAGGTATCGTTGACCAGAAAATACTCATTCATACGAGACTTGAAACGTATGAGAATGATTCTGAGCTCATCCATCAACTTTGAATCATGGTCGAAAATACTGCCCTCTAGTCCAGCCTCATCGTACATCAATTGGAAGTGGAAAGTTTCAATAAATTTGCGGAAGAACACAGGGTGGTAAGTTGGACAGTAATATGCTTGAAAGAGGGTCTTGACAATATGAGCCCACTGTTCTTGACAAGCAAGGTTGCCAATCAACATGCCAGTAACAAAGCAGAACTGTACTTCACCCAGAATTTCATCAGGATTCTCATTTGAGCAAGCCTTCATTATTATATAGTTGACATCCTCGGTTTTATCAAGCGCACGCTGTGTGCGCTGATATCCCATTGAAAACGGTGTGTAAGCAGCTGGATTCTGTGGAAAGATGAACTTGAACACCTCATCATCAATGTACTGCTTTCGTTGTTCTCCTGCAGTTGCAGGCAAGTTGTATTCGTTGCTCTTACGGTCGTAGGATGAGGAGACCTTCCAGGCATTCAATCCCGATCTCACAATCTTATTCAACAGTTCACTAGTGACATATCTGGAAAGACCAACCCAGATATCTGGCTCTTTTGACAACAACTGGACCCAGCTGGGCTGAAGACCGGCGCGGCCAGGATCGATTGGACCAGGGTATGCATGAAGGGCATCGGCAATCCCATGTAGTCCCTCCTTTTGAATTCTGATCTCGGCCTCGGAAACTTCCTCACCTAGAGTTTCGTCGTACTTGTCCCATCTCAAAACAGTGATATCTCCATAAACCTCCGAACCGCTTTTCGAGATGATGAGCCAAAATCCAGTCCGACCAGACGATGCATCAGTTCCTCCCCATATAAAATGTGGACCAGAGGGTAGGTTTTTGATGCCCTCAAATTTCATTTTATCCTTAATAATAACGTGTTCAATATCGTACCCAATTATGGCACTCCCAGGAACATTTCTAATGATAATAACATCTCCATATTTAAGACACTCATGCTGATTAGTCAGTGTAGCAGATTCTCGGGGTGTTAGAGTTGGAGAGTGAACACGAAGACTTCCAAGTGGAACGCTTCCAATAGCTCCGATGGAGTATGCTGATTTTTCGGATCGTACAGATTTAGCTGATCTGATAGAGGACGTCTCCCCTCCTACGCTGAGAATAGAGCCACCACGGCCCCGTCCGCGACTATCAGTTGATGCGATAGATCGGCTGGGAGATAGAATGGTGGTCTGAGTAGACGTAGTAGACAGACTTCTCTTGATATCAGTTTGACTTTGGATGACATCAGAGTTAACGGTACTGGCCGTAGCATCTCCGCTTTCAGTAACAGTTGGTGTACTAGCACCCGGGTTTGAAGGAATAGGTTCAGTATCATCTTTGTTTGATGGAGTTTTAATGTGTGATTCCGCGCTATCCATATCTAGAGAACCCGTGAGGTGATCCATCTTGAGCTGAACGAATTACTGTATTGAAGTTCAAAGTTGACGCGGAGAAGATCGTCTAGATGTATTCAAAAAAACATAACTGCTTTGAATATATTATTGACTGACGCTAAACTAGCGTGCCTTGAGGATGTTAAAATATTTGATGTTTTGGATGTCATAGATACATGAGCTGGCAAGACCGTAGTCATCATTTGTCTGCGAATGTGCCTGGGTGCTAGAAGCTCTATTGACACCTATTTTTAGATCTTCCCACACACTAATGCTTTCATGCAAATAATAAGGAAACTCAAGTTGTAAGGAAAAAATTTATAAAGAATCTCATTTTAGACTTTCATCAGGGTTCATTACGTTAGTGGCGGGCAAGCTTCTAGGGCGACCCTCACTAAAGTTCCGCACTAGTGCACCCCACATCGAATCGACAATGTTTGATCTCATGCAGCGTGAGCTCCGACGAAGTCCTGTGTAAAGAGGCGCACTCAAAGAAAAGAGTATGATTGTAATATCTATATTCCACCATCATTTCTAGAACGCTGCAGTTTGTATTGTTTAGTTTGTATTGCAGCCACCTCACTGAATTATGATGGACAATCCCACGACCGCAGGGCAAGAAGCAGTTGGAAACGGTTTAAACAATGAGGATGTTTGGGACGAACAGCGTCTGGAGGATGCCCTAAAGACTTTGAACGAGATGTACATTCAGGTAAGTTTAATGGAGCTATAGCAACATGATTTACTAAGCAGTACGATTTAGGTACGGGGTTTGCGAACAACTATAACAAGACTCATTGCGCCACTAACTTCAAAGCAACCATCTCGTACGTATCCCTTCTCTAGATTGCTGAGTATCTGCATAGATCTCGGTATTTGTTGCTTGATTGCACTGGACCACTGACTATTGGGATAGCGGAGGCATTGTTCCGCGGATTTTCGAAATCTGCGGTTTCTGCAAATCAAGAAGTACAGCAATTCCGACGTCTGATGTCCGACGAAGAGAGTCAGCGTATACTAGAGCATGCGAAGCAGAGTCGAGCCGCAAATCCCGACGGCATCAAGCCATGGCTAGTGACAGATCACTCAGACTGGCTGAAGAGGGGGAAGTGAACCGTTATTGCGGGGTTATAAGCAGCTGTATAAATAAAGCTTGGCGTTACTGGATTTGAGAGAGATCAGAGATCTTTTGGACCCTGTGCTGTCCATTTGGCGTCACTGGCTGTATTTGGATGGCCTCGGGAAAAGCATGTAGGAATCATCTGAATGGGTGGGTGTGAGATGGCGTTTTTGAGTATCTAGATAGCTTTGATGTTAATACCAGCCAAGAATTTTCAATTTCCGATCCAAATTTAAAACCAAATTCCTCCAGAGACCATTCATACACGCCGTAGTAACGTCCTGACGGATAAGATTACGGACGTCGGACTCATGTGATTTGGGATTACCGCCATATGATTATTTTTCTCGACTCTATAGACTCGATACTAATTTCAACGAAACATTTAAGAAAATAAAACTTCACACAAACTAATCTAATAATTAAACTGACAAGACCATTCTGTTCCAAAGTGTTTGGTTGCTAGTTGCCTGAAAATAACTTACGATTGGAGAGCCCTAAAAGTGCTCGCTTAATTTTGTCCCGCAATCTTGAATTTGGTGGGTTGAACGATTTTACAAAACCACGCCCACTTCAACTCGAGTGTCCCTATCGCACGCGTCGCCCGTAACACACCTAAAGAGCTACCATCACGATGTCTCGATTCTTCCGTGGTGACAGCTCAAGCGAGAGCAGTTCCGATGAAGAGGAGGAGCTCTACTCTGATAACGATGAAGTTGAGGAGAAGGCAGAGGAGTCCGAGGAAGACTCTGAAGAATCTGGAGAGGAGGATGGTGATGAATCCTCAAGCGAAGACGAGGATGGAGTGAGAAGGACTGGTGCCAATAGGTTTATGCGCGATGCTGAATCAGAAAGTGAGGAGAGCAGTGATGAGGAGCGGGCAAAAGTTGTTAAGAGCGCCAAGGACAAGCGGCTAGAAGAGTTAGAAGCAACTATGAAGGCTATCGAAAATGGAGAGAAGATAAATGACTGGGGTTCTATCTCTGCAGGTAAGTTCTTTCTGATACAGTTGCCTTCATTTCAGAGACTGACGGGTATCAGAATTCGATAAGCTCAACCGACAAGTCATCAAACTTGTTCAGGCCGGAAACACACCAAAGATTTACATCAAGGCGATTGCTGAGTTGGAGGATTTCTTGAATGAAACGATCGCGAAGCAGAAGGTTTCGACTCGGAAGATGAATGCTACTAATGCTCGAGGCTTAAATGCTGTGAAGCAGCGGATAAAGAAGAACAACAAGGATTTTCAGAAAGAGATTGATGCTTATAAGGCCGATAAAGAAGCGTTTATGGAGTCTGAGGAAGAGGAAGTTCCTGTCCCGAAACCAACGAGAGTCAGGACAGCAGTTGGTGCGGTTGGTATTTCTCTGGAAGAGGATGACGAAGGCTTCTCAACCGTTGGCAGGGGTGGTCGCACTTTACAATTCACTCCTGAAAGTATCCTCAAGCATTTGAGAACCATTATGGAGTCTCGAGGAAAGAAAAACACAGACCGTACCGAGCAGATCAAGATCATGGAGAAGTTGTATGAGGTGTCCACAACCCCATATCAGCAAGTTCGTGTTCTCTTGACACTTATCTCGACAAGATTCGATTTGAGCACAGGATCACAAACGTTCATGTCTCAAGAGCAATGGAAAGCTGCTGAGCAGGAGTTTGGAACTCTTCTTAAAGTACTCGAGGAAAACCCGGGGTTGGTTGTCGTTGAGAACGCGGAGGAATGGGAAGACGATGAGAAGGCCCCCGTTATTGTGGAGGGTGAGATATTCAAGATTCCCGGAAGCGTTGTATCATATGTTGAAAGACTTGATGATGAACTTACCCGATCTCTTCAACACATCGATCCTCACACTGCGGAGTATATTGATCGACTCACTGATGAAGGAACTTTGTACAACAACATTGTCCGCACATTATTGTACACGGAAGGCCTCCAGAAGCGTGAGGGACTTGATCTGCCACAGGAGAGCTTAAACAGGGTCATTATGAGGCGGCTAGAACATGTATATTTCAAGGTTTGTAACTCATGTTATCTTTCCTATCTTATCATCTGCTAACTTGTGTTTTTAGCCATCTGCAGTTGTCAAGATTCTTGAAGAGAACTGTTGGAAGACTATCCCAAGTTCTGTAGACTCCGCCATCACCCCCCGGAATCAAATTGTCGATGCTACAGTTCTTGTCAGCGTTCTCTGCAACTATCTTTTCATCAACAGCGAAGGCATCATTCGTGCGCGTGCTATGCTCTGCCAAATATACTTCCTCGCATTACACGACAACTACTACAAGGCTAGAGATATGATGCTGATGTCTCATTTACAAGAGACTATCAATGCTTTTGATGTCCACAGCCAAATCCTCTTCAATCGTACACTAGTCCAAGTTGGTCTGTGCGCTTTCCGTGCCGGCCTTGTCTATGAAGCGCAAACTACCCTCCAGGAAATCTGTGGTAGTGGGCGTCAAAAAGAATTGCTTGCGCAAGGAGTCATGATCCAGCGGTATAACCAAGTCTCTCCCGAGCAAGAACGTTTGGAAAGGCAACGACAGCTTCCATTCCATATGCACATCAACTTGGAACTCTTGGAGTGTGTCTATTTGACCTGTAGTATGCTTCTTGAAATCCCTCTTCTTGCACAGACAGGATCGTCACCTGATATCAAGAAGCGTGTGATTAGCAAGACTTACAGACGTATGCTTGAATACCATGAACGTCAAATCTTTACTGGACCGCCAGAGAATACCAGAGACCATGTCATGCAAGCCTCGAAAGCCTTAGCTGCCGGAGAATGGAAGAAGGCTACCGAGTTCATTCACACCATTAAGATCTGGGAACTTATGGCCAAGCCGGATGCAATCAAGACAATGCTATCAGAGCAAATCCAAGAGGAAGGTCTCCGCACCTACCTCTTCACTTATGCTCCATACTATGATACTCTCTCTGTCGCCACACTTTCATCCATGTTCGAACTCTCAGACCGCAAGGTTGCCGCTATCGTCAGTAAAATGATAAGTCACGAGGAGCTTGCTGCTGCTCTAGACCAAGTTAACTCCTCCATTATCTTCAGAAAGGGTGTTGAGTTGAGCAGGCTACAGAGCTTAGCGTTGACGCTAAGTGACAAGGCAAGTGGACTTATCGAAAGCAATGAGCGAACACTGGAGACTAGAACACAGGGAACAGCAAATGCATTCGAGAGACAAGGTGGCAGAGGTGGTCGTGGTGGCAACCGGGGCGGTCAGCGAGGTGGCAGGGGCGGTGGCAGAGGAGGTGGTCAAAATATTCAGAGACAGGCTGGTGGAACTCAATTCACAGGTGGTGCATTGGGTGCAGCTGTGAGGGCTTAGGTGGTGTAGTTAATGCATTGGGTCGGGTTTTATAAGGCTTAGTGGCTCCTCGGCGTTTCATAAAGCTTAACACAGGCTGTGATTATGATTTGATAAGATAAGATAAAAGATGATAACATATTCCCTCTCCTTACCAATTTAGTGACTAGGCGTATTGTATTGACTGAGATTAGTTCTTATTGAACTTTAGATATCAAATTGCTGAGCGCTGACATGGCTAGTTCGTCACGTCTACTTATTGACAACAATAACACCAGCTCAACAGACTAGATTATACTGACTATTGTTCATGTTTTAAAACTATGATTACCAAATAACAACCAAGTTATAAAACAGTTTGAAATTGCTCTCTATTGCTCTTCTGACTCGTCTGATGTTGTGGAGACCGATCCAATCGAATAAACAGGGTTCGGCCCAACGGGCCCTTGGTTAACTATAGCAGAGACATGATCATAACCGAACCAGGCATCTTGCTGTAATTGATGATTCAAAACGGTCATAACAGCAGAATCCGCACCTTGGTTATATCCCCAGGAAATAGCCCATTCACCGTCGCATGGAACGGCATACCAGCTCGGTTGATCGACAGGAATTGTGATTGTGCAGTCTATATCTTGTGGTGACGTATTACTGGCATGGATGGTGATGTAATAATCATTAGTTTTGGTACCAGCGTCGAAGACTAAAGGATAGAGATACTTAGTACTCAGGTCTATCCAGTGCGGAGTAAGGGGGACTCTTGAGGATTTTCGGAAACATACTGCGAGTTAGGTGAGTAACGGTCCATTGAATTCCAGGGATGGGTACTGCTGGAATAGATCCTAGAGCAGGTTCTGGAGCAGGTGCTGCAAATGCAGCGCTTGCTAGTGCGGCAAGACAGGTGAGAATCTTTGCGTGCATATTTCCGGATGGAGAGTGAAAGTCAGTCTTAAAGCTTCAAGTTGATATCTGACCAAGATGTCAAACAGACACTGGGAATATCTAGATAATTGAATCTCTGAATATATAAAATTTTAAAAATATGAAAAGGAGATTAGCAGCTTATATACACATACTAATGTGAGGATACACAATCACTGGAAGGCGTATTCTGTTGTTTGATATAGGTTCCGGCTACACTGCAAACGACTTCGGTGCCAGCAGATGGATGACAATTAGATCTGATGTTACTCAGATACTACTGATCTCAAGAATTCTTCAACGTGGCAAACAAGAGATTGCCATGAAAACATTGATTTGAAATGCATCCAACCGTCCTTAGAATCCTCTCAATTGATGGAGGAGTTTGCCGGATGGAGACGTTGCATCGATGACCTATATTGTATGACATGGGAAATTGTGAACTTGAAAGAAAGTTATACTCGTTGAAAGTACCGTGATATTTAGTATAAGTAAAGATGGTTCCCGGTAATTGAAAGTCATGGTAATCCAACAGCTGCAGGAAGCCGTATATACGAGCCTCTTCTTCTTACTGTATTTGTCCGTGGGTGGTTAGAGAACGGCGTGCGTCACACACGATGCTCATATCCGCTGTTAAGATAGACTCATGTGAATGTACGACCTTGTCTAATGTTAGCTCGTGATTTCTACATGAAATATTGCCGTTTGGTTATACCACATAGGAAATGCATAGTTCTGACAACGTTCCAAAGATATCTGTTGAACTGAATTCCCTTTGACTATTACTACGTTACTTCGTATATGCAACCTGTATAAGAGTTTGAATGGATTCCATACGATGCCATTACATAATTTGAAATGATGCAAAAAAGTACCAGGTGGAGAGAGATGGGAGATGAGTGGTAAGCAACTGCTAACCATCAATCAACGCCCATGTTTCCCTTCCACAACTTCGGAGCTTCTACCTAATTGTTGAAATATTGCTCACCTGTCCCACGTTTTTCTTTTGCAGGAACTCATCGGGGAGACACAATCATGTGTCTTCTATGTGACGTGTGTTCTATATCCATCTCACAATGTCTATCAACTTCGCTAAAATCCGTAAATCCTATGCACCGAGATGCTACTATCCAGCCAAATATCGGGATCATCGTTATTAAAATAGGTATCGATAAAGTGATATCATCAAGATGGCAAACAATAGAAAGTGGCAAACAGAAGCCTCAGCCGCGATTGTGCAATGGTGCTACACTAGATGACAATGTGTTATGAACTGCATCACAAATATGGCTGGAATGCTAACCTTATGGCATGACTATCATGTTAGGTTACCTGATCACTTATTTATGGGAAATATCGAACAAAAAAAATTGAAAGGGATGAATATCATTCTTGTATTGCTAGTATACCTATAACTCCTATCTAAAGGAGCTGCTCCAAAGCGCCAGAAACCTAGTAATCGTATTATATGCTAAATTCAGATACATCCTGTAGAGCCGTTAAAACACCGTTTCCCAAATGCTCATGATCTAAGGTAAAGGTGGTTTATAGTAGCTCTATAGCCTCGAGGACTTTGGGCGAGTGACTGCCACTTTGATAAGGCCATTGGGTCCTGACTGGGGAGCATAAACTTCGGCATCTTTGCCCGTGTTTTTCAAGCCCTTGTACCAACTCAGGTCTAAGTAAATATTAGCAACCAATCTTATACAAGTTTTCTATGTCCTCCAAACTTACCGATTTCGAAGTAATGCTTGTTGGGCAATGAATAATCGACCTCCTTAACCGTTGGTGCAGCAGCAAGAATCTTCTCGCACATCTTGTACATGGTGTTCTGCACAGAAGGGCTCTCTTCCTCCGCAAATGTCTTAAGAGTAATGCCTCTTGCATCCTCCCATGCCTTGTCAAACTTGGGGATTGCTGATTTTACTGCATCTATTCCCGAGAATGTGTCCCATTTCCAGCCACAGTCTACATCCGTTGACAAGATTCTATCCCATGTCTCACCGAGAGTGGTGAATTCATCCCTAACAAAGCCATGGAATGCGGAGCCCGTGCTCTTCAGGACTGTGAGACCAACTATACCACTGCGGATATCAATTCCTTTGCCTTTTCGGACGACAGCTTCAGCGTTGCGGGTTTCGGTTCCATCGCGAAGGAAGGAGTGTGGATGTGGTTTGCCATCAATGGTCATTCGTGTCCATCGGTGTGTTACGATCTTAATATGGGCAGTTTGGATATGAGCGTAGGTTTCGACGAAATGAGTTCCTAGTATGCTGGCAAAGAGCTCTGGAGGAGTGACGGGGTGTTCTTTGGCCTTGATGTATACGGTGTTCTTCATCGAATCGGTTGCTACCACCACGCTGTTGTCTGCTACAGTATATCTGGAAACAGTCAGACAATTGCTCTTGGATTGTCTCCAGATCTAACATACGCTGTTTCGATTTGGCCTTCTAAAAGTACGCAGATGGTCATTTCTGTGACGGTCTGCACACCCGTCTTTTCATCCCGGTGAACCTTGTACACGCGGACATTGTCCTTGCCATACTTGCAAGCAGAAACAGTGGCCATTTTTAACTAGATAACGTAGATGGGAGGTTTTGCGGAGGGATTAATTAAAAAGATCTAGGAGATTCAATGAGAACAAGCGTATGTAGCTATTGATATACCGGTACGGCACGAAGACCAATGCTATGGTGTATAGGTTTAGGAATTAAAGTTAATAAGTTATCTAGGAGTTGGTAGCTTGGGGGAGCACGGGGAGCTTTATACTGTTGTCTGTGCCAGAGCTTATCGGAGAGAGGCACGACAAGCATAGACCGGCTCGGGGAGCTGCGCAGCGACCAGGTCAAGAGGAAAATAAATCCATCAAACGATTTCTCTGGTGCAGAAGCCGAAGATGGCGGGGAGGCCAGAGGTGAGCAAGCTTCGAGCTCTGCCATTGGGTGGG
>NCSJ02000526.1:0-20203 GCA_002812745.2 Scytalidium lignicola | reverse complement strand
TGATTCCATCAATTCCTTCCATAAGCATAAGGTATAATTTCACGATTGTTAACCTGAATAGTATGTTCCTACATGATAATGCTAATATGCACATTTCTCCATCTATACTTACAAGCTTATATAACCCTTCCTAACTTCTGTTCTAACTTGTATTTCCTACTCTCCACACAAGAACATCTGAATTCAACAGTAGGTTGTGAATAATACTTACATCAAGGCTGTTACACATGTTGATCATGTCTTGTACTTACTGTTTTACCCTGATTTTGCTAATTTCCTCTATAGCCTTCTTGATCACCGTAGCTCTCTGGCTAACAATTAAGGCTAGAACATCAAGTTCTGACATACATAAGTAAGCACTGTAAACCAGTAATATAAGGACAAGTCCATCAAGTCCTACAAAATTATTAACAGCTTTGAACACCATCTGTAAAGTTATATCCTTGTCAAGATTGCAGATTTCAACTACAATTATCTAGTAAGCATGTTATACAAGTACATAATATCATTCAACATGACCAATTAAGTTGTGAACTTCCACTAAGACTACTTTTAAGGTTATTCCTATGGTTATAACACTTTGTTAAAACTCTTTACTGACAAAGTTCTTTCTAACATCAATAACAATCTAGTCTAAAAGCCTTAAATAAGTATTAATCTAACAAGCATATAAAGCATCTTAAATATACTTTGTACTGATATTTTGAAGCTATCTACTAGCTTAATAACATGTTCTTTCATTAATAATATAAAGTACAAGTTTACCATTAATGTAAAAGATATCAACAATAATAAAGTAGTTAAAGCTAACATCATCCTATAAGTTAAATCTAAACCTTCCTAAAGACTTCCTATAGTATTAACAATAAATACAAAACTTAATAAAGTATTCTAATATGTTCTTGTCAACATCATAGCCTATACAATCCAATATACACTGTAATCTAACTACTAACAGGTAGTTAAAACATTAGTATAAGCATTATAATTCCACGTTAGTCAAGAAACAAGGGTTTTCCTTCAGTAAATCAAAAACGAAGATATGTAAAGATATATCTTAAAGTAAAAAGCTATAGCCAAATCATCATATAACCAAAACACTTCCTTATAAGATAACAAGTAAGTTTGTAAGATTGTTAAAATACACACTTAATTAGTCTATATCCATTAAGCATAACAAAAAGAAAATAGTCAATTTAACTACATAAAATTCAATTTGCCTAATTAGTATATTCACTAATATAAAACTTATTAAAGTTATACTCCCAATTCCAAATTGTATTATCACTATGCCTTTGGTTATGATATTCAGTGCTATAATTTAGTCTACTCACTATAAAGCTTCAAATTAACCATAACCAACTGTAAAGTACTTTACAACTCTTATATCAATTAAGATTCCATGAAATTGTCTTGAATCATACCTTACTAAGCTCTCCACACTGTACACTTCCATTATAGTTACTATGAAGGTTTTTAAGTCAGGTTCCCAAGGGTAATTCTTGGTCGTTAGCACCTCAGTAATTAGTTAGTGTAAGAAAGCATTATTAACTAATTCTATAATAATTAATATAACTAATTCCACTAAGAAACTTCCACATAAGATAAAGAACATAATTATAATAAAAAAATATAATTTCAGGCTAGTCAAGTTCCTCAAAGTCTATTTCTACATCATTATAAATAAATAAAGTCTTAAAAGTAAAGCTTAATTCATCTTCTTCAGAGTTACTTCCTTCACAATCAGCAATGTATTATTTAAACCATTCATTGAAACGTTGTTTAGAACCACAGATGCTAAAGCTAAATTTACCCATATTTTTAACTTTAAAACATGCTTTCTCTATATCTTACTCTTCCTACAAGTATTTCTATGATCAGCACCCTTCCCTTTTGCATATAAAACATCTTCCTTACGTCTGAGAATATGAAATAATACACCTAAGGCCCTATGAATTGAATCATTAGTTTACTCTGCAATTGGTATAATAACAACAATCTGTAAAATAAGTTTCATTGTTATGTTCTTACTCCTTTTCCTTCTCGTACAACATGATGGACGAATGGAGTTTGTTGATGAATTGCCCTAAGTCTCCTAATAAGTCTGAAATAGCATATCTACACACCGGAGATCCCTAGCAAGTGATAATCAACTTCTTGTAGAGAATATTAATCGTCTTATAGGCTGGTTAAAGGCCATATTAGAGCTCTTGGAGCTTGTTGATAAGCAATTGTATATTCTCAAGCATTGTTTTCCCAGGGTTTACAGTTGTGATCAAGGCTAACGTTATGCCTTCCCATTCAGTATAAATTCGACGATGGTATGTAGGTCCTTCGTAAAAGTTATGTAAGTAAGTACATACCTCTTCGAATGTACGTTTAGCAAGGTTGTTAGCAATAAAATAACCTTTTGCTAGCCTTGTTAACATAGTAGAGAACACTTTGATATAGAATTCCTTTAACAATTCTACTTGTTCACAATAACTCTTGAAGATCATCAACTTATATTCGAAGTTACTAGTCGCCTTATTGTACTTCTAGTCTTCTGTATACATTTTGGCAATATCAAAGACTTGTTTCATGTACACAGGTCAAGTTGAAAGTGATAGTAATAGGCTAGACTCGCAGTTAAGGCTATGGTATTGTTATAGTCTGTAAAATTATTACTTACTTTGAGGAGTTCTAATAGCACTTGATTCCTGGCTTGCAAACATTAAGCTAAGAACTTTAAGGCTAATTCAAGAGTTTGTAGGTTGAATAGTTTCAAGGAGTATAATAACCATAAAAGTGATAAGTCCTTTTTGAAGATCATGGAGAGCATCCTTAAGGTCCTCTTCGTCTTATACATATTATTCTTCCTCTTGTAGTATATCCACAAAGGTCTAAGCGATTATAATATTCTTGTTGTTATACATCACCTGCATATCACCATAGCGAAGGCAGTTGTGTAAGCCTTGTAACTCTTTCTAAGGAATTGCTCTGAAGTAGTCGATGGTAAAGTCCTTGAAATCATCTTGAAACAAGTCTCAAAGGTCTATGTCACTTCTCTTGTCAAGACAGTATTCATAAACCTTAGTTTCCAAGAATTCAAGCCAGTCGTTCTTCGTAAGTCTGGTCGTTATTCCCTATTTCCATTTCTTGATTTATACCTCCTAATTTACTCTTACAATACTCTCTGTTGCCCTTGCAATGGTTTCTGGTCTGTTTTCCCTTGTATTCCCTGTTGTATCTCCTGTTTCCACTATGTTTCTTGTTGTTCTTAAGCTGTACACGTATAGTCTACTAGTACTAGTACAAGGTGCTTGATTGGTTGTAAAACAAAGCTGGTTACGTATGAGTACGGAGAGTATTTACCCACAAGTAATAAACTCTGTAGTCACAAAGGCTTGGACAGAAGTTTTTCAAAGGTACAATAGCTTCTTGGTCTTCCTGAACATAGAGTTCCACAAGCTCCCAGAGTTCTCCTGTATGCTTGTAGAGGCTTGTAATTCCATAATAAAAGTGAAAGTAAGGTAAAAGATCGTGGTTTTAGTAGCTTAATATGTTGTTTCTAGTCTAAAATGAAAGATGTAAAGAAAGTAATGGTTTTTGAATAGAAATTAATGAAAATAAAAGGTAAAAGAGTGGTTTTTCGCATAGAATTAGTCAATTGGCTAACTACACAACTCCATAAGTAGACTGCCTGATGTCCAACTGAACATGTTGTTTTTAGCAAAAACAGGTTCAGTAACAACAGCTATGAAAAGAAACCGCCGAACGTCTTACTAATCAAGCTGTAGTTGTTGAATAGCTATTTCCCTCTTCGACTAAGGTAAATTGCGACTTTGTAAAGGGACCACCAAATGTCCTACCGAACAAGTTGTAATCTCCTGAGATTCAGCTTTAAAAGGGGACCACTGAATGTCTTACCGATTAAACGATAATCTCCTGATCTGTATGTACAAACTGATCAGTGTTGGTTTACCTGTAGCACAAAGTACAGTATACAATTATACATAATATACTTGTTGTGCTATTCCATGGTTATTGTACGATTAGAGGTAAGAGGGCGAAGCTGTAAGAGTTTTACTCGTTCTTACTACCTAATCGGGACTAGCTTACAAGGGCACGTGAATATTACGTGTATGTAACTACTATTCTACCAATAATAACTGTTTAAGCTATTAATCTTAGTAAAGAAGACATAAAATCATTAAATAAACATTTATAATAGTAAATCTAGAATATTATTAAAGGAATACAATTTGTTAARCTYAAWAAGGAAATATTATAATTACTAATCTTTACAAATACCTTATTTGCAAATAACAAAGACTTATCATTATAAATTAACTATATTATAACACTTGTAGACTAAAAAGGAAACACAAATATATTATACTAGATGTCAGTCAAGTATAAGAAGGTTATACATAGCATTTTAACCTCAGAATTATACAGAATAGCTTATAAGTTTAATATAAAAGTTATGATCAAGTTAATTATTAAAAGAATCCTTAAAATCAACCTCTTACTAGTTATATGTATAAATTCAAGGTTATTATGCAATTACCTTGTCAAGTTAGGAATTATACAAGAAAAGCAACTTATAATTAATATAATATACTTTCGTTAAGCATATAAACAACACTAGATCATTAAAGTATAATAGATTAAAAAAANCTACAAATCCAGTTGATTTTATAACCAAAGGAAAGTTATCTAACACTTTAAAACAACTGTTGGATACAAATAAAGTACAATTAGAAGTGGTAAAATAAGTAAAACATAATAATATAAGTAACAGAATAGAGAATCATATAGAAGAAGGATTTAGAGCTATTCCCAATTAAGCAATTAACATGTGATTAGGAAAACCCTATGGATTTGAGCATTTTAAGAGTTATAGCATATAGCCATTTTTAGAGTAACTTTAATATTAGTAGAATAGTAGTTATGTACACATGATATTCATGTGCCCCTGTAAGCTAGTCCTGATTAGGTAGTAGGAACAAGCAAAGCTTCTACAGCTTTGCCTTCTTACCCTTAATCGTATAACAACTATGGAATAACACAACGAGTATATTACGTATAATTGCATACTGTACTTTGTGTTACAGGTGAACCGACAGTAATATTAGAAGTATTTTGCTCAAGTTTCTACCTTTATATTACTTATTTTTCAACTTAATCAAAAAGAGTTTTAATAATTTAAAAAAGTAAATTTATTAGTATTACACTTTTTATCAAGATATTAAAATTGATTTTAAAGCTTTACTTTATATTAAAATTGACAGAATAGGAAAAAAAGGTAATTATAAAGTTATTAAGAATATGAATGGCCATTTTTATTATTTAAATTATTAAATAATTGAAAATACAGAAATCTAATTAGTTTTACTATATATAATAAAAGTTATTAAACCTTTAAATTTATAAGAATTACTATAGAAGTTAATAAATTAAAGTGATTTTTATACTTNCTTTTTCTACTCTAGTATATGCGTTCGAACAATTATAATAACTTTATATAAGAAACTATATAATTTAAGTTAACTATTATTAAGTTAGTTAAATAAAATAAAAAGGATATCTTAGTTTAGTAGAATTTTAAATACTAATTTGATTTTATCATTTTTTTTGATGTAAAAGAAGGTATTTATATATATATTTAATAAATAACAAAATTAAACTTTTATTATTATAATTAAGTTAAATAAAGCTTAACAGACAAATTAATTCTTTACTAGATAAGCTAGTTTAGCTTTAACTTGTTAATTAATTTAAAAGGGTTGAAATTCTTATATTAAAGATAATATTATTATTGTATAATAATATTAATAGAATGTTTTTAGACTTTAATTACTTTACTTTCTTTTTNCTTTTATTGTAGAACAAGATATTAGTTTTCANTTTTTTTTAATTATATGAATTATCTTTAAAGATAAAACTTCTAATGTTAATTTATTCTTTTTNAATCTTATTTGCTTATGCTTTTGCTATTATTATTAAAATCAGAATATACTTATTATTTATTATCTTATCTTAATAGATTTTAAATTGATTAATGCAAGTTAGAATTTTATAATAATAATACTTAAACAATGTATATACAATTTTACATATAAGTTAATCTTTAATTATTTAATTTAATTTTTCGATTTAGATCTTAGTTATACTTTATAATTGTTTAATTATAAGAGTTATAACTTTGTTTTCGAATTTATTCTTTGTTAAAGCTTGAAAAATTCAGTTTAAAAGTAATTTCTCTGGTAAAGTTAACTTTATAATTAAAACAAGTACAAGTTTATTGTATAGATTAAAGTTAATAGTATATGTTCCGGCCCATAGGCTAATCTGGCCCATAGCCCAATATTTTACATTGGCCAACCGGCCGGCCCGTAGCCCAATGGGCCGGCCCATACGCCAATACAGCCAAATAGCGGTGTAACAATTTGAATAAAATCTTCAATAACCACCTTACATTTGAGCACTTTCAACATAGTATTTTATTCAATATAGCTTCTATTAAATCAATTAACCCTTTCCCTCAGAGTGTACACGATGAATTTGATTGATATATTTATAACGATAAATATACTAAGCATAAAGCTATTCAACCAAAGTATTAACAACGAATATTGACCTTTGTTGATAACTCAAATTTGAAGCTAAAGAATTCATCCGATTCAAATATTAAGTAAAGGGCTAAAGTATTTAAACTTATAAATCACAAGATTTATCATAAGCCTGATTCCAAACACTCAAAACCAAGATATATAGTTCAAGATAGTAAACTTTTCGATTGTATTATTACAAAGTACTTCAAACTTTGCTATGCTAACAAGAATAAAGGATAGTTAACTGTTAAACAATGATATTATAGAATTAAGCATGAAGATGTTGAATTTATTCTTGGAATATACAAAAATTACTTTGCAAATTAGCTAGCTTCAACTAAACCTCCTTTAGAACTAATCATATCTGAAAGAGCTTAGGAGTATATTCAGGTTAATTTGATTAATATAAGACATAAACCTTCTAGCTAATATAAATGGATATTACATATCAAGGATTACTTCATTAAATATTCTCAATTATACTTACTTAAAAGTAAAGAATCAAAGCTAATTGAAGCCTTTTTGATTGTACTATGTAAATATAGAATTTAAATAATCAATAGAGTACTTAAATCACCATAAACTCAAGGTCTTATTAAATAAGTTAATAAAGTAATTGAATATAAAGTAAGAGTTTGGAAAATGAATAATAATTCTACTAAATGGAAAGATAGTTTAATTAAGGTTACTCTTGTAATAAATACTTAAAAACACTTTATAATTAACTGTATACCTTCTGAACTTTTATTTAGAGATTGAAGGACTACTTATAATTAGTTGAATAATAAAGAATATAAAGATCTTACAATTAGAATCCTTTATAAAGACCTTAAATTACCTTTAATTTTTAAGTCAGATTTAGAATTTAATTCACTTATTAGTAATATACCAATTAACCCTCAACTCCTTAATAATCAATCAAAGACTTAATTTACACTTGAACCTGAATCTGGAGCTGAATCCAGGGTTGAATCTGAGACTGAATCCAGGGTTGAATCTGAGACTAAAGCTTAATTAGCAGTTAAATCAAGAGCTTAATTAACTTCTGATCTTATAATTCAAAAAGCTTAACAATCAACTCAAAAAGCTAAAGTTAAAATGACTTAAAAATACTCCAAAAATCATAATATTCAACATTTTGATATTGGAGATATTATTTCATTAAAGATTCTAAAGGAAGATAAGATCTCAACTAACAATCAACGTTTATTTGTACATATATTGGATGAACCTTATTCTTATAAATATAAGGTTATTACTCAATCAAAAGTCATTAAACAGTTAATTCCAACTAAAGAACTTACAGTTGTTTATAAAACTTTATGGCCAGATATTATCATACTATATACTACTAAAGAGATCACTTTAGCAATAACTGTTAAAGAGGCTTCTACTAGCTAAAGGGTTATAATATCTTGTTAATATAAAGGTTTATATAATACTAAAAGATGTTATTGTTTTAAGGAAGATTAAGGTTGTACAATACATTGTCATAAAGATGACTATGATTGGGTTATTTGTCAAAATTGCCAATTTGTACTGAAAAGGCTTTAGTTGATAAAAACTCTAAAAGGAAGTGTACAAGGGCAGATATTGTAAGGAATATTATTGTAGTTGAATAATAGCTAAATTGCTAGTTAAATTGATTGTAGTTGTAATTGTATTAATAGCTGTATTTGGCTGTATTAGCGTATAGGCCAGCCTATTGGGCTACAAGCCGGCCGGTTAAACAAATAAAAGCATTACTTTATTTATACCTTCTTAACAGTAATAATGAAAACAGATTATAACAACTTGAAGAAGTTTATAAACAAGGAGAAACTCAATAGTAAACAAGTATATTAAATCTAAAAGTTAATTAAGTTTGATTTTAAGATTGAGTATTAGCCAAGAAAGAGTAACTTTACTAATGTATTATTATAATGATTAGATTACAAACTTAAGTTAAATAAGATAACAAGAGACTTATTCTTAACATTAAGAAAAAAACTAAAAAGGATATTCTTTATAATAATTATAAACATAACTTATTAGTATAAAAAGGCAAAAGCTTTAAAGAGTAAAAAGACAAAGAAACTCTTAAAGAAAGTCCTTAAGTCTAATTAATTACTAAAGCTTATACAATTATAAGTAGTCTTAGACTAAACAAGATGCTTAAGGGTTAATAAGATAAGTAACATAATAATAATGCTTAACTTTATTGTTAAGATTAATAATTATAAACACCTTGTTTTACAAGTATATATTAGAATGATAATAACACTTAAAACAATATATAAACCTCTTTCTAAATTAATAACTTCTTTAATTTGAAACTTATAATAAGAAGATACTTTTATTCAAGAGTAATAATAGAAGATAATTTAAGACAAGAAGAAGTTAACTAAATATATTAAAAAAGGTTAATACTGTTATAATAATACTTTGAAGAAGAGAATAAATCCTTTAAGCATAAACATAATAACCTTTTAAGAGTTTAGTCAAAAANGAAGCTTAGAAAAGTAACATAAAGTTAAGAAGTTAAAGGAAATCATAAGATAAGCTTATAACCTTAAAGGAAAACAAAGTAAAAGACATTATAAAAGTAAATGATAATAATAATAAAAGTAATAATAATAAAGATAATATTAAATAATAATAAAAGTTAAACAAGATAAGAATGTTATATTACAAAGGTAAAGCTTATATTCTAGACAATAAAGCCTTAAAAGTTAAGATATTAATAATAAGTTACTTAAGAATATTCAAAATTCTTGAGTTAATACAATGTAAGTATTATTGACTGAATATAAAAAAANGATGTACAATGTTAAGTAAAGACTTTTATAGTTTATTAATGTATAATAACAAAAAGACATTGTTTATATAAAATACTTAAGTTTTTATTAATACTTAAAAGGTTATAAAAAGAGATTATAATGGATTTTATTATAGACTTGTTTACTTGTAAATGAAATAGAGTAGAGTATAATATATACTTAATGATTATTAACAAGTTAACGAAGATAACAAGATATATACCTTGTATAAAAACTATTATAATAATTAGACTTACAAAATTGTTTATATAATGAATTGTCAAAGATTTCAGTATACTAGAAGGAATTATATTAAACAAAGGCTTATAATTCATTAGTAATTTTTAAGTATCTTTATGTTTTTACTTAAAAAATCCAACATAACTTGATAACAACATTTTACTCTTAAAATAACAAACAAATAGAAGTTCAGAATTAAACCTTAGAATATTACTTATGAGTTTTTGTAAATTATAAGCAAAATAATTAAGTAGTATAATTAATATTAACTAAATTCATATATAATAATAATGTTCATTTGTTTACAAGAATAATTCTTTTTCAGTTTATATACAACTTTAACTTAAAGATTTATATGTATATTAAGGATAATATCTAAGAAGTAAAGGTAATTATTGTGTATAAAAGAATAGAATCATTAAGAGAAGTAAGAGAAGTGATAATAAAACATTTGGAAAGGGTTAAGGAAGTTTAGAAAAAATACTATAATAAAAAANCAAAAGCTTATAACTTTTNAAAATAGAAGATATAATAATATTATTAACAAAGAACTTATAACAGCAAAGACTTAAACAATATATAAGAATTATAAACATATTTAGGAAATACAAAGAAATTAATTAAGGATTATTAAAATAATCTGAAAACAACAAAGCCTTGTTAATAATATAAAGATATAAAGAAACTTAATCATATAAAGAGGAGAAAACCTTGAAAATCTTAAAAGAAAACCTAAGTAATAATAATAACCTTAATAATTATCTTAAGTATAACCTTTGCCTTTTCATAACATAATACTTAATAAAGGACTAAGATTAATAAAGAGAATAATAAACTTTATAATATAAGTAAGCTTAACAAAGATAAATTCATCATTATTATTATTGTTATTATTGTTATATTAAAGTTTATAATAAGAATACTTATAAGAAAGAGTTAATATTACTTATAACTTACTTATATTAATTTAATGTATATAAGATATAAGTATAACTTAAGAGGATAATATAATAATAGTATAAAAAGTAAAAGTAACTTAATAAGTATAAGACAAAGAGATTGTAAAGATAATGATATAATAACTAAGAGTAGATATAAGCTTAATACAATGTTATAAAATTACATTATCCAGGTCATTGGATAACTAAAGGTAAGGTAAATGTTCAAGGATAGCAAAAACAAGAGATACTTAAGTAGTTGACTAAGTTAAAGGTAAGATCTAATAATGCATTTAAGCTGAACACAAGGAGTTTACTCTTATATTCTTAGAGTATACTTATATAGATAGTAAAATATAACTAGACCTCTTGGACCTTGTAAGTCTTACAAGTCCATAGACCCCTTAGACCCTTCAAGTCCTTTAAGTCCTAATCATGTCATATAATTGTTAAGTTCTCTTATACACTTTGCTATGTATTAAGCCTCAGGCTTACACTAATTACTGTATTATAGTAAAACTTATAACATTATCCCCTTTTATGCTTAACATCATCTTAACATTAAAATATCATCTTTGAACATTCTTTTGTTTATTAATCCTTTCTTCCTTTTTAATAAGTTATACATTAACTAACTTACTTATTAATATTAGATTATACTTTAACTTTATATAATTTAATTATAAATTAAAAGTTATCGAAGGATTTTTACTTTGTAGATTNATAAGGAAAATATTTTAAATTATCTTTTAAATTATATAATTAATATTTACTAATACTACTTGAAAAGCTTTTACATTACATTTTATTTATATTAAAATTAACTTAATTTATTCAAAGAAGTTCAACTTGTTTAAGATTAAAAGAATAAAAAAGTAAATACTTTAATTAATATAAGTATTTTTAACTTATTTATTTTTTGCTTATTATTTGATTAACAAGGAATAACTTATAAATATCTTATATTATTAAAGTTTGTTTAAAAGAAAGTAATTAAAGATTATTTAATAATTAGTTATTATTTTATATAAGAATATTATTATATTTAAAAGTTAGTATAATCTATAAGATAACTTAAGTATTTTATATAAATTAACTATAATTTAGTTTTTAAAGGAAATGCTTATAAATTTTTATTAAGTAGTATTAGTTAAAGAATCATCTATTTAAACAAAGAGTATTAATAACATTTTGATTTACTTTTATAGCATTTTAAACTTTAAAANCGTTTATAAGTTATAATTAAATTAACTTTAATATAAAATATAGTTTTATAATATATTTTAATAAGTAACTTGCTTGTTTTATATAAATATACTAGTTATTCATCCTTAAATATACTTTGTTTTACTTAATATATTATAACCTTAAATAGTGTTGAATTAAGCACAACAAGAGTTTGTGTAATCAAGGTTATTCAAATATATTATAATGTTATAATAACTATGTATGTACACAAGTAAAGAGAGTTAACTAATGGGATTATTTAAAATGAAAGTTATGTATAATAAGAAAGTAGTACTTGAGGTAGTACATAGGATATCACAATACACTCTTATGTCATCGAAGTACCGAAAATTGATGTAAAAGTATTCTAAATCCCATATAAAAACAAGTGCAAAGACACTTGAGTTATAAAACAAAATGTTGCAAGTGTAATACCAAAGCTTGAAATGGGAAATTTATCAATTCAAAGTAATCGATTTCAAGTTTAACAAATCTATAAACTTTGTATGTTTGATTAAATTCAAAGTTTTTATAAGGTTATCAGTTATTATATCTGCAGTAAGGACATAATTTAAAATAATCTCTTTTGATTATACTTTCTTATGTACAAAATGATATTTAATATCAATGTGTTTGATCCTTTTCGATTGTTCAATAGTTTTAACCATAAAAAGGAAGCTTTGATTATTATTATTTAAGGTGATTTTGAAGCTTATAATGTTGACCTAAAGTTCTGACAGTAATCTAGCCAGTTATATAACTTTACATGATACTTTAAAGAGTGTATAATATTTAGCTTTTATAGTAGACAGTGTAATACAAGGTAGTTGTTGGTAACGTCATAAAATAAGTCTACCACCTAAAAAGAAGAGGTAACTTATGGTAGAATAATGTATTTCCAAGTAATTACCATAATCAAAGTCGTTAAAACTGTAAAAATCAAGGTTTTTGTTACCTTCAAAAGTAATTCTAATATCTTAAGTGCTTTATAAGTATTAAAAGACTTGTTTAGCTAGTTTCAAGTATTGTAAAGATAGATTTTGAAGGAATTGTAAGAGTCTGAAGACTAGGAAGGACAAATCAAAGTATGTTTACATTATAAGATATATAATGAAATTAACTTTTTCAGAATAAAGTTGAACATTTTNAAAGAGTAGTTATATTATTGTATTTAACTATGAACTTGGCCACATTCACTTTAAAAGGAATAGAGTAAGGTTTAATGTTGTTATACCTGAATCGATTAAGAATTTTCTTGATATACTTATCTTAGATAAGAGAAATAGTATGTTTTTCCTAATCTTGTATAATACATATCCTTAAAAACTAGGATACAAGTTTTATATTGATTATTTTGAATAAATCATGAAGAATTAACTTGACCTTGTCAAATTAAGAGTTTCTAAGACTAATAACTAGAAAATCATCAACATAAGTGTAAATAAAGATGTTTAAACGTTGATTGAAGAAGACATTGAGGTTAGATTGAAGAAGAAGAAAGTTAATTTCAGTTAATTTAGAATTAAACTTTAATTATTAATAATGAAGAGCTTGTTTCAGTCTATACAAGGACTTTAATAAAAGAAGAACAGTATAACTATTATTATTAACAATATCAATATATTCAACATTAAGAGCTTGAAGATCTTTAACAGTAAATCCCTTAAAAAGATCTATATAAATCTTTACGTTGATATTACTATTTAGAAAGGCTGTAATAACGTTCATTTAGTATATTTGTTAGTCATGAACAGTAGTAATTGACATTAATATCTTCTATATTGTTAACTTAACAACATTTGCTTAAGTTTGATCATAATCCACTTTATGACATTGTTCATATCCCTTGATTATAAACTTAACTTTAAAGTGTTTAATTTGATGGTTTATATTATGTTTAATATGATAGACTTATCAGCCTTTCAAGGTATGCTTTCTAGGAGGAAGCTAAGTAAGTTTGAAAGTTTTATACTTCATCAAAGACTTAAGCTTAATTACTATGACATCTTCTTATTCTTTAGAATACAGAGTATTAAGGGCTTCTTTGTAAGATTTTGGTTTTGTAAGATCATTTATTACAACTAGGGCATATCTTAAATTCAAAGTAGAACAAGTTGTAAGACAGTGGCTATAAGCTATAATAACTGTTAGAGTTTGACTAAGAATCTCTTCTTTATCAGGAAAAGCTCCAAAAACAATTAAAGATGGAAATAAAGCTTAAGTACTTGACTTTGCAACTTGTAAGTATGTAATACAATTCTTTGTAAGATTAACATGTGTAATATCAGAGTTATTAATATGTCTTAACTCAGGCTTTTTATTCTTTGAGTTTTTTAGACGATCACAATTACATTTAGTAGGTATAATTACTTAAGGAAGCTTATTTTCAGATACTTCCTCCTCCTCCTCAGTAAATTGTACAACCTCCTCAAATGTAGAGTTCAACTGTGGAAGGAGAGTTGCATCTTGCAGAGTAGAAGGTGGAGATAGTGGAGAATGTGAGGAATTAGCTTCAATAATAGCTTTAGCATCTTGAGCTTTAACAACAAGCTCTTTTAAGTGTAGATTACCCTTTGTGAAGGTAATATAGAAAGTGTAGACTAACTTGTGAGTGTATAAAGGAACTTAACAACAATAAATCAAGTTATCTTCAAAGCTTAACAATATACTCTCTTTAGCCTTAGAAGTTATCTTTTAAGAAGTTATACAATGTTCTTTGTCAACATATATAAAGATTTTAGAACTAACAATATAAAGGTTTAATAAATCAGGTTTACAATTAGTACTAAAAAGAGAAACTTGTTTTATAAAAGCTTTAAATAAAGTGATATCACTTATAAGAGTTCTGGTTACAAGACAATTGTTAATATATATAGTTAATTTGTATACCTTGTTCTAGAGTATAAGAAGAATGTTAATAGTAATCATAATAATATGAGTTTTTATAAATATAAAGTGTTCAACTCTTTTAAAGACTTCATTTTACTATAGTGTATAAGGAGTAATCTCTTTATGTTAAATACTTTTATAATTACAAAAAGTATTAAGTTTCTCTTTACTAAACTCATTTTCATTATTAATTTGAATTAGTTTAAGAGTAATATTCTACTGATTCTTAAGAAAGGTACAATATATAACTATAACATTATATGTACCTTTCTTTTNCTTTATAAGTATAATCTCAAGTAATGTTAAAGTAATTATTCATAATAATAATAACATAATAATGTTTATTATAGTTAATAAGTGTAATTATATACATATCAATATTTAAGACCTTATCAACTTTGATAAATCTTTTTCTAAGTTGTTAAGAAACACCTTTTTCAGAATGATTATACTCATAAGCTTTATAGAAGAAGAAGTCTTCATCAAAGGCCTTCTTTATTAACTTAATATTAATACTAAGAGTAGCTTTAATAGTATTCTTAACAACCTTAAAGCTTGTATATACTAAACATTGATGAATAATATCCAGACTAAGGATTGTTTGATAAACAAGGAATGTTGAAATAAACATTGTTAGAATGAATACTAATCTTAAATAAATACTAGCAGAGGAGGTAATGACAACGTTGTATTCAACGTTGTTCTTATTGAATATACTAGATAAAGTGATATAAGTACTATTACCTTGTATAAGAAGTCTTAAAGCCTTGAAGATATTGACTAAGAACATAAGTATATATTATATGTTAATAAGTGTTAGATAAAAAAGTAAACTATCTGAACAAGTAATTTTAAGAGTAACAATGCTTATGTTTATAATTAAAGCAAAACTATTATCTGTTTTCATAGGATAAAGATTAGAACATGTTGAATAAGAACTAGAATCGAACTAATTAAGATTATTAGTAATATGATCAATAGTATTTATGTTTACAATCCATTGATTATGTATAAACATAAAGAAAGCTATAAGATTAATAATGATTAAGTTAGTAAAGTTAAGGTTAATAATGTTGAATTTATCCTTTGAATCAGATTTCTTAGGTTTATCCTTACTTTTCTTCTTCTTCTTCTTGTCAGACTACTTTGTCTTATATTCCTTAAGCTTCTCAAGATACTTTTGAAAGTAATTAGATTTCTTATAATTGTTCTTTTTGCAATAGTTGTATTTGATGTTCTTAAAGCTTTTTNAAATTACTTAAATTAGAATTGTTCTTGTTATATATAACAACATTAAAGGAGTTAATAACAAAAATAGATTTATTAACAATGTCTTCTATAAGTTAAGTAAGTATAAGTAGTTTCTCAGATTTATTAGCTGAATATTGACATTTAACCTAAATAGGATATTTATCCTCAAGACTAGAAATAAAGACAAATTAATAGAAGAGTTCTATGTTATTACCCTTGACAGCCTTCAAATTAGTCATCATCAACTTGAACATAATAATATATATACTTATAAAGTTGAAGTGATTGTGTTTGATAAAGATCAACTTAGACAAGAACTTTTATTGTAGATTACAACCTTTTCTTTAATATTGAACTTTCAAGGTAACCTAAGCAAGCTTTACAGTCTTATAGTCCTTGATCAAAAGCATAGCCTTGTTGTTAATATTAACATTAAGATATATATAGGTTTTGATGTTATCTTTATATTAGATCTTCTACTCAGAAGTATCTTCCTTAGGAGGTAAAACAATATTATCAACATAATCTTTAAGACCTTTAAACTAGAGCAAAACCATAAGACAAGAGTTTCAAAGGTTGTAATTCTCTGAACCCTTGAGTCTTTAGTCCTTTAAAAGAACCACAGTTCTAGAATCGTTGGCTATACTGAAGGTGATGGCTAAACACATAGATATAGGTAAACAAAGACAAAAAAAAGGTGTTAATCAACATAATCAACACAAAAGAAGAGTTAACCTAATTACATTACTACTAGAGTATATAACCTGTTGAATTAAGCATAACAAGAGGTTATATAATCAAGGTTACTCAAATATATTGTGGTATTGTAATAACTATGTATGTACACAAGTAAAGAGAGTTAACTAATAAGACTACTTAAAATAGAAGTCATGTATAATAAGAAAGTAGTACTTGAGGTAACACATAAGATATCACAACAAATAGTTTAATCAAGATTTTTAATTTAATTTTCTTAATTGTCTTTAACATATAAGATATTAATACTTACTCAAAAATATCCAGTTAAGCTTTTTATAATTCCTTTACTTATAATAAATTAATTATTAAGTATATAATTATAATTTAGTTAATATTATATTTTATTAGTCGAAAAATTACATTAAGTTTTGAGTAAAAAGAAAAGGATTTAAACGTTTNATAAATTATTTAGTTTTAAGCTTAAATTTAAGTATACATTATTAACATAAAAGTTAGCCTTAACAAACTAGTAAATGATTATTCAATTATAAACTTATTATGATTAACTAGTATTATTAACAGTTTGCTTGAACAAGCTTTTAACTTTTTNGTTTCTTATTTTATTAACAAATTATAATTAACTTTAACTGTATATAACTGCTTTTACATGTATTAATCTTCTATGAATTATAAGTAAGAAGTTAGTAAACAGTTATCTTATTAATTATACTTAATTCTTTTTTATTATTTAATTATTTAAAGGTTAACTTTGTTATAACATTAGATTACTTTTATGTAAAGTTTACAATATATAATATACTCATTACAATTTCTTCGTTTATTAAGGTTAGTTTTATATAATAATGTAATATAATAAAGTAAAAAGTTAATTTAAAGCTTTTTTTTATATAGCTTACTTTTACTTAGTAAAAGTTGAACAAATTTAGTTTTAATACTTAGTATATATTTGCTTATCCATTTACTATTTATAAAAGAAGTATTAACAATTATCACTTAAACAGTTATAATATCTTTAAGCAGATATTTCTGACTTAACTGTTAATCAAAAGCTAATTATAGTTAGTTCTTTAGTAGATATGTCCTTGAATAACAAGTAAATAACAATACTAGTTGGCTACGAAAAGTATAACTTTATAATCATGAATACTTTTACAAATATGATGAAAGCATTCTCAATTCATCATTATCTCCTTATTCATTTCATAACTTAACTTTACTGTTAAGTTATTACAAGAATTATTAAAGCACTTCTTATCTTACAAATATACAAACCTAGATACTAATCTTAGTTCTTTTACAAGTATGTTAACCTTGAATCAAAGCTGGTTCACAAGTTATTCGCCTAATAATCAGGCTATAGTCTCTTAGAAGACCTTGAAGTTTACAGCCTAGACAGCAGCTATCCGAAGACGATGTAACTACTATTAGTGTAAGTATATCCTAACCTTTTAACTACTTAACATTAATGGTTAAGCTATTATAACCTTATTACTTTGCCTAGTCTATCTGGATGGAAATCGCCTACGATTCACCGACCAGTGAAGCAACATTTTATAACGGTAATTAAGACCTAAATTGTGCTCCACGGTTACAGGCTGTTCAGGCGATATGGCGCCACGTGATACTTCTGCTTCTGACACTAGCCTAACCAAAACCTGCGCACCGTTTCACTTTTTACCACAGGTATATTCCGCCATCCTCCCCCTTCTCGTACACGCTAAGGTCAAAGGCCGCAAATTATAGAGATGCCTCTTACAGCTGTCCAACTGAGAGAATTGTGGCAGAAGGCCATCTCCTTCCCTGACCAGTTGACCGAAGACGAAAAACAAGAACTTCGCGGCGAACCAAGTATCTTGATTAAAAATGCTAATATTCTTAAAATCAGTGGTTTAACGCCATCAAAATTCATGGCCAAGGCTGCGCGGGATCCAGAAGCTCTGACTGATGCAGAAAGCCAGCTTATTGTAGATCGATTTTATATTTACTCTAGTGGAAATGAACGATGGGATGCTAATACTCTTGCTCGAGAACGATCAGAGGAAGATCGTGCATTATGGTCCAGAGCTCGCAAAGTTATTCACAATCCAGAAAGGGCGGAAATATTTCGAAATATTGGCTTGATTGTTTCGAGAAAGAGTCGCGAAAAAAATTTGGCTCATCAAGCAGAGTTTAGAGTAGCTGATTTTAATAAAGGACCAAAATGGATTGAAAAAGTCATTGGGCTTGATTCATGGGGATTTGTGGCATTTCGCGGGGCTTCGATTACAAGATCAAACCAAGAATGGGATAGATATCTATCCTATGCTCAATTACCTTGTGCTTCTGGTTTTGTGCTTATTCAGGGATGTGGGATGATAAATCGTACAAAAAGATATGACTGGGCTGAAGAAGTTATTGATAATACTGACCATTTAGCTTTGTTGCAGTAAGTCAATTTTATCCTGATGATTTCTTCAGCTTATATTTTAGGGCTTTCCATAAAAAGAAAACTCAGCTAAAACTTGGTTTTTTGAACAATACCTTTCTTGTTTTTACTAAAGACTCGACTTCGAAATTTTTCGAAAATCCTGATTCTAATGAAAGAAATTTCTTGAATCTAGAGGAATGGGTTTGGGCTTACGATGTGAACTTTGAGCCTGATCTATCTGCATTTACCAGTAGCAGTGAAGAAGAATACCAAGGACGATTGAGGGTTGATCTCCGCTGTTTATTTACTTGGTTTTACGCTGTAAGAGCTACTGAAAAGTACCCTATGAAAAAACTATGGGAGATGGCCCAGGTGCAGCGAGGAAAACGTTGGTATGTCGAGGCACAGGGCGGTAGCTATCACTCACAACTTGTCCTGCTTGAACCTGGCACAACCCGTGGAAGGTATACCGCAGAGCTGTGAATAGTCTACGCTAGAAGTTCTCAAGACATTCAACTAGACCAGATAAGCATTGCCCCTTGACAAATCAATATATCATGCGTCTATTTTAGCTAAGTAGTCTACTTGTATTGCTTGCAAGTTCGGTTATTTTTGACGATGTTTTGTAGTATTATATCCTAGTAAAGCTAAATTAACAAGATTAAGTACTTGGATTATTCGGCCTCGGACATGATAAAAGGAACATAAGACTAAAAAACATTAGCTTTTTATCTAAAACATTATTAAACTAATAATAATAAGATAACTTTAAAGTAATTGCAAAGAAAGAAATGATTTTATTTAAAATTAACATAAAAANGAATAGTATATATAATAGACTAGAAAAAAAAAGTAATAATAGTTATAGAAAATGCTTATACAAAAAAAACAATTATTAAATAAAAAATGTTTAAAAAANTACTTAATAATTAAAGTAGTAAAAATAATTATAAAGAATAAGAATGTTAAGATAAAAACATAAAANTCCTTATTCTTCAATTTAAGTTTTTTTTGTCTTTTNATAAATTTCTTNACTTAGTTAAAGACTTAAATAAAAAATTAAGAATATATATAATAAGAAAAACTTAAWTATATATTAATAAGCAAAATTATAACATAAATATAAATATAATA
>NCSJ02000525.1:0-20240 GCA_002812745.2 Scytalidium lignicola | reverse complement strand
TATTAACAAGTAAATGTGCCTGGCAGAAAATAAGGTTTTTGCAGCAGCATTTCCTAATCCAGCGCGTTCGCAGGATTTTGGCGTACATTATTTGTAAATTTAAGTATTATAATTTGGAGTTCATGAGAATAAATATTTCTCGAATTCTACTTTTCGCGTTTGTTTATGTTGTCTTTTCTCACTGTCGGTTCACCTGTAGGACATAGTACAGTACGTAATATACGTAATATACTGTTGTGCTATTCCATGGTTGTTCCACGATTAGGGGTGGGAGAGCGAAGCTCCTACAGCACTACCTAATCGGGACTAGCTTACAAGGGCACGTGAATATCACGTGTACGTAACCACTATTCTACCAACACTCACCTCCTCCCACAATAATATTGCCAGTTAATTTTCTGTTCCAGCCAGCCCTTCCATTCCAGCCAACTTTGAGTATAATAAGCTAACAAATTAACAGGAAGCCATACAAAGAAAAGGTCGACCTCCATGGCCCTGCCGCAGTTCCAACATGCATTTAGAACGCTCCAGCCTGATGACACCCACATCCTTTTCACAGCCTGGCGACCGGGGCTCAGCAACGACGCTGGTGTCGGTGAGATCTTTGGGCTGCAGTTGACGGACATCCTCCAGGACCGGCACGACTATCGCAGAACGATCCTGGAGGGTCTCGTCTCCATTACATTGTTCATTTTCGTCGACTTCTTCACACAGAACCTGCCGATGTTGCTGATCGATGAGGTCCTTTGCAGCATCTCCTGAGGCTTCTTCCGGAACTGCTGTGGCGCCAACTTCACATACTACTGGAGCGATGTCTACCAGGCGGGCCTAAGTACCGACTATTCTCTCCTCATGACGATGATGCAGTACCTGCTGGGGACCATTGACGTCCTTCTGTTGTGGGTGCTTCTCACTCACGTCAGACGCCGCAGCATCTACATGTACGGACTGTGTGTCCTCTGCGTCTTGCTGTTGATGGTCGACTTCGTCTCCCTCCCAGCTGGCCACCCAGCTCGAGACTGGGCAATTGGTTCCATGCTGCTTCTCTTCACTTTAGTCTACGACATGCTGATCGGACCCGTCTGCTACTCGCTTGTTCCATGCTACAACGCCCACAACACTGACCTTATTCAATCTGGATAGTTGCTACGACATTGTATTATATTCCGCTTCATCACTTACTAGATATCAGCCACAATGCAGGACTAGTTACTAATGTATTAAGTATTTACGACGTATCACGACGTATCACGACGTCATGTCATTTAAAAAGGAAGAGAAAAAGAGAAAATTTGGAACTATTTTATTTTAGCATAAACTGATCAAAGATCAGTTACAAAAAGGGAAAAGCAGCGAAGCTCCGCAATCGTAAGCCTAGTTTATTCAATTAACTCATGTCCAATGTGAATAAATGCTATCAATAGATTGAAATCTTACCTTTGCACAGAACCCCAGCAAAAGAAAGAGTATCTTTGACTACTCTTGAGTTACTATTTCATTAAATGTTAGATAATTGTCATATATCAGATTACACGAATCACTTACCATTTCTATTTGGAACTCCAAATCTCGTATTCTAGCCTTTAACCGTTTGTTCTCAACTATGAGCTCTTCATATGAAGGATTTTTGTGTATGTTCAAATATTTTTGCTTCATCGTTTCGGCTGTTCCCACTCTTTCGTAAATCCATTGAGAGAGAAAACACTTAACACTCGAATTCCACCAGATCGCAGTCTGAATGAGGATTGAAGCAGCAGTAATATTAAGACCGAATGCGCCGGATCCAGCCGTAATTAGCAAAGCAATCCTGGGATTGCAGTGTTGAAACTCTCGTTGGATGCTAAGTCTTCGTGTTGGCTCAACTGTACTGTTCCATCAAATCTCAGAGCTACTAAACTCCAAACGTTTCTTCCAGCCCTCTCGTAGATCCATTTGGTGACTGCACAGTTCGGAGACATGAAAGCAATGACATCTCCCAAGGCCATTAGGCCTTTAAAAGCAATTATCGTCCCCACCACCTTTGTTATATTATCGAAAGTGATTTCAAAACTCATTGTACTATCATAGTAAATGTTAGCAGTTGCGATGTCTAAGCAAGTTGATAAAAGATAAAATAAAATAATCATAAAAGATGTAATCAATGCATGATATGATAGGGCATATGTTGAATCATTGAAATAAGTTCGGTGAAATGATGGGAGATAGATCAGGACTGTCGTGGGATACTTACTTTGGGGGGATTTTAATGGATCTATCAAAGTTAGATCATTGGAACAGGTCTAATGGAACATCGAAGGATAAACTAGGATTATGCAGGATACTTACAGGAGGTTTATTAAAAGTTTGCTTTAATTCAGTGGTGTTGATGTTGTTGGTGGTAGGTGGAAGGAGGTGGGTTGGGGCTAGAAGTCACCTGCTTGGACTTTAATGAAACGCTATTCACTCGCCTCAACCACCCCTATAGAGATGATAAGCGATGTACAATACGGTCTCCACTTATTTCACTTGGGGAATTCTTTAAATTTAAATTCTTATCTTAGTGAATGAATATTAGTGAATATTAGTGTAATGCATATTTGGACTAAAACTCTCGCAGAACAAGCATAATGGTATAGTGGTATATTCGTTTGTTTTAGGTTTAAGATAGTCCATAACGACCTAAGTTTATATGGTCCGTGACTTCATATTGTGTTAGCTATCTTGGCTTGTGATTTGGAATAGGACTCAACACTACAGGGCCCAATAGATTGAGTTAATGGCCTTCAATTCAATTTGTACTTATTTACATAGTCTGTTCAAAACTTAAACAAACTATTTCATCAATATATGTTCTTTCCAATTCCAGCATCATGAACTAGTGTCTCTTCAATGCAGTGAAGCATGCGGGTTGACTTGTGGAAACGCGCGGATGATGTTAATGCCTGAGGCTCGGCATATTGTATGCGAGGACCAATAATTAGTGGTGTTGCGTTCTTGGCATACCGCTAGGTCCCATGTCTGATTTAGCCCTGTCGCGGGTACCTGAACTCGGTTATAGGGAGACTCTCATCAGGAAAGGGGATTCTGCATATGAACTGTCTCTGGACCTGCAATCTTACACACCAAAGATATTAGACGGTTTCGTGTATAGTGAAGGCTAACTTTGTCGCAGGGCTTGAACTCCATCCCAGGCAGGACACCTATGAATGAGATATGATAGAGACCACTGCGATACCGACCCTTACTGCTAGTCACATTCATCACGCGTTATTGAAATGTAGGGCCTGCGGAGTATATGTAACCTTCGATTATTCTTTCCATTCGATCACTTCTCTCCGTTCAATCACTCAAAGAAGCCAATGTTCGTAGGTCGTATTCGTCAAGGGGCAAAGATGGTCGGCTTGGTCATAGGCGCCGCGAGTCCGTTCCATTTCGATCTTTACGAGAATAAAGGTAGCGGGGCAGCCTTCCAGCAAGGCAGGCTCGGGTCCTAGGGAATCGGGGGAGGGTGGTGGTGTACTAAGTGGGTAGGAGGGGTTGGATCGTTCTGTGATGGTAGAGAGGCTTCTCTAGGTTGACGAATGAGAATCTGCCTACGAGAAATCTAAACCGGCGATTATTTGCGAAGAGCTGCACTTAACCCGTTCTCATACATGCAACAGTCTTGTTAGGCCAGCCGTTGATTATGTCAATGCTGAATTCAGGAATAAAATCTACTTATATGCAGCCAGTTGAGAAATTACATGCTACGCATCCTCAGATCATCAGGGAATGGACAGTATTGCAGAGCCGCAGAAAAACCAGGAATATGCGTTATTGGTACTGTTTGTGTACAATCTTCTATTGGTCCGCCAGCCAATAGTCATAGTTAGATTGCGCCAGACAATCATTTATGATCTTGCTAATGCAAGTCGTGCCCAAACATGAAATGGGTGCATTATCTGTACTGCCAGTCCGCTGAGAGTGTCGTTCTAGAAATCATCATGATATAAATGATAGTTGTCATTTTTGCAGTCAATCCATGCAGTTTGTATAATGCACAGTTTGACTATCGATGAGTTTTTATCAGGGAAGCAGCTCATATCACTGTTAGCAGCCACACTAGCTGCGATGTTGATGATTGAATCTTTACATTACGTGGACACTAGTCTGAGTGAACACGCTTATTTACACTCGCTTACGTGTAGTGTTAAGATTTCTCGCAAGATGTAACATCGGTCTGCTGCTAATGCTTGTTGGATTGCTCATAGATGAGTTAAAAATAGGGTCTGGGTCTCCGTAGAAGTTTCTTATCTCAACTCGGTGGTCATGCTTCTCTCTATGTGTCAGTTTGGAGGGAAGATCGTTACTGGATAGTGAAGCGCTTCCCCCAACATCTAACTCTTCTGAACTTGAACTCAAACTATATTTCTCCAACTGGGCAAGTGGAAGTCCCGAAGTCATCATATCTCTAATCCAATCCTTCAGATGAAAGAAAGCCATAACAGTATTTGTTTCATCATCGGTCTGTGGCTCTTTGATGTACATTACTCCCGGAAAGTTAGCTTTAAATGATGGATGCTTTGCAATCCATATATCAAATGACGGATGCCGAGGATTGCAAAGCTCCCTAGAAAACTGGGGGTAGAAGTTTTGAACATGTCGACCATGGGTGGGCCAATACCGTGCAGAATAATCACGGAACTTTCTAACTATGTCCTTGTCGCAGAAGTCTGAGTATGTCTGCCCCATTTGCTCCCTTAGTGAAACCTCTCCTGGAAGACCAAACAACCAGATGTGGGTGGCACAAATTTCTAGCATCACAGAATGAGCCTTTGTCATAGAAATTGATTGTCTCCATGGGCTATTTTCCTTGACAGGCCCGGAAATTCTCTGTGGTTTTAGAAATTTTCTTTCTATGACAATTTCTTCTAAAATGCCATTAGTACTCGTAGAGTGAAGCAGGAACGCTCTAGCCGTTTGATGCACTAGCTATATCTTCCCACGTATAACCCTCAAGAAGTGTCCACATATTGAGTAAACATAATTATCAAAAGGATATTTTATCTCATGCTTCAAACCGTTTAGGCCATCACTCTCCAACGCTGGGTCTGTGTGATTTTCAACATCGTTTCCTCCAAACCAGTGATGGCGGATAGAACCGGGGATGATCTTTAAATTCGAAGATAGTTCTAAATTTTGCCTGGGCTTAAAACACATAGCAACACTCATTTCATCTAGAGTCATAGGCCTTGCTGCGGCAATGATGATGTGAAGCATCCTTCTCGCTTCATCTGGAGAACTGCTGTTAGCGAGCAGTTTGTCATATACCTCATAAATATCACGACTTGCTAAGATATCGTGAAGATCTCTCTCAGAAGCCCCTCTAGTCGCTGCATCCTTCAGAAGGTGGATAATCAAAGTGATCCAAAGGAATGTGCGGTCAGCCCCTTGAATGAGTTGTTGCTGAATAGTTTCTAGAACTTCAGTAGATAATCCACAGAGTTTCAATTCGTCAATATGTGCCTGAACTACAAGTTCAATGTCATGAGTTATATGTTCAATCTCGTCTTCTCCTTTTAACCTAATAGTAGAAAGCCTCTGGAAAGATATCTTGATAACATTTTCCGGTCGGCTTGTCACGAGGATCTTCAAGCACGAGTTCTGTAGTAGACATTGGCTACTTCTGCTAGTAGCGAATATTTCCGCTAACGCATCAATTAATAGTTGTCTTGATGGTTTATTGCATTCATCCAAACCATCTATAAAGCAGATAATATCATTGGCTTCCGTATCAGTTACAGTTGCCTTGAATATGTTCCAGAGTGAAGTGAACGACTTGCTTGCAACATTTCCTTTCTTAGATTGCTCTTGTATAGCATGTCTCAATAGAGCAGGCTGGATTGTATATATTTGGTGAAGAAATGCCGAAATAGCATGTATAGAGTCATTCTGCTCTTCATTGTCGTCCTTGAAAAAAAAAGTAGCATATAGTCCTTGGTCGTTGGCTATTAGCCGCTGCTACGTGCTCGATGTTAACCTGGTTATCAATCAGATATGAAGTAAGGACTGATTTTCCACAACCTGCACCAGCTGAGACCCATAAAAGCTTTGACGAATTACCATGATACCACGATAGGTAGTCATCATGATTTAGAAACCATCGGCATGTGCCAACTACTGCAAGATCATTCAGTTTCTTCTGTAGTTCATAATCGGTAGTATAGAATGTTTGGCGATGGGCCAGTTCTTCCTTTGTCAGTGCTGTTTTAGTTACTCAGTACTATGTACATATATATATTCCAAAGTGGTCACTTAGGACTCACGACAATCCATAAGCGGTGAAATCATATTTGCCAAATTTGTCCATACATTCCGATACGTTTGCTGGTCAGGCTGTGAAAATTTGCATATTGTTCGATGATTCCCGTTCACCGGTATAGAAATCTCATTTGCTAATTGAAGCACGGCAGATGCATCATCAACCACTTATATTTTCTCATTAGAAGAGAAACTCCTTTACATCAATAACCATCACTCACTTTACAGTTCATATATGGCATCATTTCAGTTTCGTAGAAGGTGAATATCGTCAGGCTTTTGCCTCTCTCAACAAAAGACTTTGAAATTTTGCTGAGTATTTCAGATCTTGACTGTAACTCTTTCATTAGTCTAGCATTACTGCTTGTTCCTAGACTGGAAACTTTTAAAATATTCTCAAGTAGCGCGGCCCATTGCGCTAAGTTTGTGCCTCGGTGTGGTGTGCCAAAGAAGAAAACACCTTTGATCTGCGATAGGAGAGAGCTATATCGATCACGTTCATGAGCACGATTAAGTGCCTAGCTAAAGTTAGAGCATTATCTAGTCTGCATTGAAGGTTCATCTTACCTGCTTAAATACAAGCCCTCCAAGGCTGTGGCATATNAAAAACTATTGGTCTCTCTTTCTCAAATCGACTTAGTCTCCAAGACAGTAAGTCTTCCAAAAGCTGATCCGCAAATTCATCAATTCCAGAAAGACTTTTGCTAAATTGAACAACCGAGTTATAGCTATATGATAAGATCTTCGAGTTCGGTATATGTGCAGGGAGGAAATCCTGTAACCAGTTCACTGTGACTCCGGAACTTGTTGTTGCAGACCACGTATCATAATAATGACCATTGAGACCATGGATTGCAATAATATCACTCAGATCAGCTAGATCACTTGGTTTATCAACTAAAATCTTCATGCCGAACTTGTCGTCTAGGTCAGCCAGTGTCGCAGCCTCGTCAGCAGCATTGTCTGACGAGACAACATTTTTCTTTTTTGTAAAATGNAAAACGCTTTCCAAGTGGCATGCTCTAAGGATATACAAGGTGAGTCAGCACTTTCAGAACAGTACTTGAATGTCACGCAATAGTCTTTGATTGGAAGCACGTAGAGATCGTGGGCTCTGAAGCTATTGCCCGAATACGGTTACTCAGCTGAATTCTGATACGATCGTTTAATTTAGGGGGCTCGGGTCTTACCGAAATATGTGGACCTCCGAAAGCACAGATCCAAACCTCCAGTTCCTGGGGCATTCCGTTCAGGATCGATCGAGATATGCAAATAAAAGTGACATTTATATGAGAAAAGATATCAAAAAGTGGGGAAATGAGCTTGACCTCAATGACTTCGATGGTGATATCGTCTTTCAAGTACAAGACTGAGTTAGCTAGGGGGCCATAAAGGAAGGGGAAACACGTAAATTAGGGAAGTAGACGACCTTGTAGTAAGTCTCCATGCAATCCAAAGCTTCGGAATATGCAAAGCGGTTCATGTCAGGCTCTGTACATTGTACAAGAGCTGCTGTGAGTGGGCGGAGATCTATGTTCTGGCTGATATATACGGAATCAAGTGAAGAGGTGCCGAAGAAATCCTTTATGATCCTTGTGCATTCATCCTTGCTTCCTTCGTTCCGGATCTTCTGGAGAGCTTCGGTGAAATAATAGTTATATGTGATTAGATGGCTGTTCTGATGCGGTGCTAGCATGCTCAGTGCTCTTTGCGTTCATAATTCCTAATAGATGGTTTGAAGCAGGCTCAAAGATCTTTTGGAAGAGTGCTTTGGAGGTGCTAGCACCAGCGATATAGGTGAGAAACTCTTTAGCCGCCCTCCAGACTTTTTCGATGTAGCTTCGGGTGATCGCTTCCCGGGGAGATACTTGTTCTAGGGACAAATCCGCCACTGTCATGGAGTTAAGGGTTCCCGGCAACTCTTGACCCTTAATCCTCTGTATCAGGCACTATATATGATCTTCCCTCGTAGTCACAGTCACCCTTGTACTAAAGATAATGCCAAATATAAGGGACTTATCCATTTAAGCGATAAATTAAGGACGAAGAATTCCAACCTTCACGGATTGATGCTAGAAAACATATGTCTCACACACTCTCTTTATTCTCGGAATATCATTAGAGATCAATACAATCTGATTCTCCTTACTCAATCTTTATTTCGTCTTCTGGATCCTCCTGGTCTTCTGGGTTTATTAAACGATCTGGACGATTACGAAGCACGATTGATCGTCGAGGTCTTGGCTCAAATAGCGTTTGATCTCCTCATTTGTGATACCTTCCTCATCTAGACGGTTCTTTATGGGCTTATCCTTTCCCTTGGTTGTAGTCGGGAACAAGTCTGTGAAAAGATCTTGTCCTGTTAGTAAATCCCTTATAAAAGAAAGGAAGAAATACTAGGATGAGAAACTCGTAGGCTAGGATAACGTGCTATTCTAGCCTAAAAAGTGATCCTAGCCTGTTACAGTGAAGGTATAAAGTATAGAGCTACATAGCCTTAAAACAGAGGCTTTCTAGTTTATATTCGAGGCTGGCTATAACAACAAACAAAACAAAGTATTATACACTAACTACATAGCTGGTACCAGATAATAAGACGGATATATGTAATCTTTACAATTTACAGAATCCAGGCTTCAGTCGTTGGAAGACACCCTCGGGATCATATTGTCGCTGTATCTGTAGCAACCGCTCCCGATTCTCAGGTCCGTAGCCAGCAAAGACACCACGATCATATGAAACATAGTTTTGGTATATGAACCGATGATGCAAGTTCATTTCCTTTCCGATTAGAATAGCCCTCTTAATAATGTTCTCAGTAGCACGCAATACGAGTTCATCATCTTTGGCGTCCTTATAGAACATGGTGACGCTAAAGACTGTGATATTTGAAAGTTGGGTTAGAACAGAAGGGAATTATCTGAAAAGAAAAAATATCTAGAACGTACTGAAAAGAGAACCATCTTCTACTTCGATCCCGAGAGAGTTGCCTCCATTCTTTGCGAAAAGCGAAATCTCATCTTTCGTTATCAGTTGCAAATTCATGCTTGGCAATGCGCCTGGCAATTTTGTAAGAGGATCTGATTCGGATAAGAAGATATCCATCAGTTTGGAGATCAAAGTAGCATCCACTTTAAACGTTGCTGAGTTCCAACTTAGTCTTATAAACTAGTCAGCCAATCTTTGCATCTGAACTCTCTCCTGGGCATGTACTAACCGATCCCCAGCACTGGTTTGTTCCTCAACCTCTAGAGCAAAATCTGACATATTGGCAAGCCGGTTTGTTGAATATATGCTCTTGAGAGAATTTATCTTTTGGAATACCGGTGGATTAACCTCAGGCTTACTATATGCGATAGTTGTTCCGCCCAAATAAGCTCGCTGGACAGGAATCCATGAGAAATAAACGAATGTATGGGCAAATGGGTCTGGTTGATTAGCCATTTGCACAAAGTAATCTATGAGATCAGTTGAATGGATACAGAATCCAGCGAAGCACGCAGCTCGTTGGATCCATCTTACGGCATGACTTGCAAGGGAATGAAAATTCCACATTATCTCATTTGAGAGCTCCATCGCTACTCTTCTCTCTTCTACGTCGCTAAGAATGAAGACATTATTTCCTCCCCATAATTCACCCTGTTGATATGCCTCAAAGTCGAACCGGGTGACGATGCCGAAATTGTTGCCTCCGCCACGTAGGGCAAAATATAGATCGGGGTGAGTCGTCTGGCTCGCATTAACCACACTCCCATTTGCAAGGACAACCTGATGTAGCTTCTGGTCAGCATAACGTTTATAATATATATATTCAACCGTGGATGCTAATGACAGACCTCAAAGTTGCGAACATTATCAAGAGCCCAGCCATAGCGACGAGAGAGGAAAGAGATACCACCTGCCAAGTAAATCGTCAGATATTCCCAATAAGAAGGGAATCATTTTGAGATAGAGCATTATATTACCAGCCAAGGTGAAGCCTCCTACACCGACCGTGGCAACCCGGCCGCCAACTGTAGAGAGTCCACGTTCTTCCAAGCGCAGATAGACATCCAGCCATTTATTACCCGTTCCGATGAATGCTGTCGACTCATCCTCAGATACTTCGATGCCATTCAGTTGACTTAAATCGATAACAATGCCGTCTTGAATGTTAGAGGAACCACCAGAAATACCATGTCCTCCGCTCTTAATTGCAAATATGCATTGTGTCTCTCTGATGATGGTGATAGCTCGAGAAATTTGCTCCGCGGACTCGGGCTGGATTATACATGACGGGAGGAGCTCGCGCTGCTGGGCTGAATAGTATTGAATGTTGAAATTATCTGGCAAGCTCGCGGTGTTTTGACCCAGCGCATCCTGCATCAAGAGACACTAATTACCCCCACAACAAAAATGTCCCAAGTTAGAACGACTCAAGGTACAGTAATAGTTTGGGAGATTTTAGAAACCTTACCGCCCGCTGGCAATTAATGGCATTATTCGTCGCATTTGTCACTCCAGAAAATTGAAATGGGATTTGTGTCTCCACGCCGAGATCAGCTTTAACTGTGGGAGGTGATAGAAGGAACGCGAGAAACGAGAATGAGAGTTGTCTGAGTAGTGACATTTCCATCAGTTGCGTGGAAAGAGGTTCTAGATTACTGTATTTTAATTATTCATTTGTACGAAAGGAAGAACTTCGATTCTTGAGAAATAAAAGCTTGGAGGATACAGGGATACAGTAACATTGGCAGTCAGCAAGCTCCTGGTCAACCGTAGGCTGTTTCATGCTTAACATCCCCCGTATTAATAGCTTCACTCCCAAAAGATGGTGATATCATCCCGATATAGGACAGGATGCAGAGAAAGCTAGGAATGCTGCAGCCTTGATACGTATCAGTACGTACACACAATCTTACTAGTCAATGGGTTTCACATAAGGTAAAATTGATCACGTGTAATATATGATCACCCCTACTGCGAGCGTAGCAAGCTTGCTCGTATCTAACCGATGCACCAATTGGCGGTAAGCCTAATAAAGCCAGCCCACACGCCACTATTTTGCCTATTGTCCACTTTTACTATATCAACGGCTTCCTTTTATTATTTCAACAGAATGAATTTTAGAGATTATAAGCTTCAAAATAGTATAGAACTTTAATCAAAACTTTAAGTGTAACAAAAGTTAGAGATAGGTCATGTATATTTTAACCTTATAATAATCTTAAAATTTTACTCCGTACTTTTATTTATAACATTTTAAAGCTTTAAGATCTCTAAAATCTATTTCAATTAAAATAATAAAAGTGAATCATTAATGAATTACTTAAAATGTGGAAGATAGCCAAAATATTGGCGTAGCGGCCGGCGGATTGGGCTACCGCACATACAGTATTGGCGTTTCGGCCGGAACATATCTTTTTTCCTTTGATTACCAACAAGGTATTGCCGCTTTGCTTGAAAAAAAATTCCCGATTTGCCTCTTGCCATTCGATGACGCTGGTAGCACAGGGCATTAGCTAGAGCTGCTTGCTATTTCTTCGACGTGGTCAATGAACCTTCAGTACATACCTGGCACACCACCTTTCTTCGAATTTGCCACTCACTAGACCATCTAGCAATAGCGCATTTTCTCAACCACGAAGTCAACAACAGTATCAGCATGGCCATGAGATGCGAAGATAGCACGGCCGAAGCTGTTTCAAAATCTCCAGCGGAGACCATTGCAAACTCACTCGACGACGGCAAGAAACATCTTCTCTTAGCCGCCAGTGGTAAGCAGCTTCCGGAGCTTTTCTTTCCATTTTAAAGTTACAAGAGTTTCTAGAATCAGTATCTTGGCTCCTAAAACAACTCTAAAAGGGGACGATTTTTTTGAGTTGTCTTAGCACCTCTTGTATTAAAGCTAGGAACAGCTTCGTCTAGGTATATGATCGCTGACACTTTAGATTTTGCAGGTTCTGTTGCAGTGATTAAACTCCCCCTTATCATATCCTCGTTTTCTAAGTATTCCAATCTGTCGATCCGAGTTATCCTTACCAAAAATGCGGCACGTTTTCTTGACGGTCAATCTCCAGAGCAACCTACAGTAGCCTCCCTTGCCTCCCTTCCTAATGTCGACTCCATACACCAAGACGAAGACGAGTGGAGTCACCCATGGGTGCGAGATTCAAAAATACTGCACATCGAATTACGACGTTGGGCAGACCTCCTTGCAGTCGTTCCGATGTCTGCGAACTTGCTCGCTAAGATCACAAACGGTCTCTGTGATTCCTTACTTACAAACGTAATTCGTGCCTGGGACACTGATCCTACAAGCGGAAAGAGAATCTTGGTCGCACCCTCAATGAACACTTGTATGTGGACCCATCCAATCACAGCACAACAACTTTCCACACTTACGGATGCATGGGGTGCCGAAGGTGCCAATGCAAATTCAGGATGGTACGAAGTCTTGATGCCTCAAAGGTAAATGATACTTTGAATTATATCAAACTAATAAGTATTGAAATGTTCTAATATCTTTTTAATAGTAAGACTTTGGCATGCGGTGACGTGGGCCAGGGAGCAATGGCTGATTGGGCCCATATTTACAGCGTAATTCGAATGCGACTAGGCCTTCCTTTTAAACCAACCTCTTTTTAAAAAATAATTGAGCCCGGTAGAGATGATGTTACTAGATAGAATTCAGTCTTAGAAGGCAGCTCAAGAAACACTAACTACGTCCACGATCTTTGCTTTTCTCATAAGCCCTAAGTGTGACAACCCTGCTAACCTAAAGCCACATTCTAGTCAGACATGTAACCCTAAATCTATATATTAGCTTCTCTATTCTCAGCTTCTCTTCTCTCTTTTTAGATTAGAAATTTCTTAATATATAATAAGCCGCCAAATTAGATCAAGTATTATTGGCTAAAAAGTAAGAAGTTAAATTTTATAACAAAACAATAAATCTAGTTTATAGTGCTTAAGGCGGTTACTAAGGCAAGTTGACTAAGGGGAGGAAGGTGATTAGCGCTTAAGTGAGAATGACCTTTTATAAACTATAAACTATAAGTAATAGTATATGATATTTTAGAGAGGTAGAAATGAAGCTGGATTTGTATGAGAGAGCTCAGGCCACTTGGCTTGTGCACGGCACTCTTCTGAGAATGTTCACGGTGTTTTACAACTGCATGTTGTATACCGGATCTCTAATAGATCTATAGATCTATATACAGGTTGTAGGTGAGCTGGCCCACAAGGATAAGTCTAGTTGACCCAGAACGCTAGCAGTAAAAGGTCAGCTGACCCNAAAAAAACTGACTTGACCTATCTACTTGATTATTTATAATTATTATACAAATAATGTTGTGATATCCTAGTTGCCACCTTAGGCACCACGTTTCACCTATTACACGTGACTTCCCTTTCTAGTAGTTAGCTTCACTTGTACGTACGTAGCTACACTACAACACCACAATATATTTGAGTAACCCCGATTACGCAACCTCTTGCTGTGCTTAATTCAACAGGTTATGCGCTCCAGTAGCAACGTAATTGGGCTAACTCTTCTTCTTTCGTGTCGATTGTGTTGATTGGCACCTTTTTTGTCTCTGTTTACCCATATCCACACGTCTAGCCATCACCTTCAGCATGGCCGACGATTCTGGAACTGTGGTTCTTCCAAAGGACCAAAGACTCAAGGGTTCAGAGAACTACGACCTTTGGAGCTCCTGTCTTATGGTATTGCTCCGGTCTAAAGGTCTTGAAGATCACGTTGGTAACATTGTTTCACCTCCCAAGGGAGATACTCCTGAGTGGAAGGCCTGGCGCAAAGATGACGTCAAAACCTATATATGTCTTAATGTTAATATCGACGACAAGGCTATGTTATTGATCAAGGACTATGATATAGTAAAGCTTGCTTGGAGTACTTTGAAAGCTTAATATTAAGGAAAAAGTTGTAATCTGCAACAAAAGTTCCTGTCTAAACTGATCTCTGTCAAACACAATCACTTCAACTCTACGAATGCATATATTGCCATGTTCAAATTAATAATAGCTAATTTGAAGGTTGTCAAGGGTGATAACATAAAGCTTCTTTATCAATTTGTCTTTATTTCTGGTCTTGAGGATGAATATCCTATTTAGGCTGAATGTCAACGTTCAGCTGGCAGATCAGAGAAGCCACTTACACTTACTCAACTCATGGAGGACATTACTAATGAATCTATCTTTGCTACTAGCTCCTCTGGTACTGTTATATATAGTAAGAATAATTCTAATTCAAGCAATTCGAAAAGCTCTAAAGATGTCAAGTGCAACTATTACAAGAAGAACAGTCACAAGGAATCCAATTGCTTTCAAAAGTATCCTGAGAAGCTTGAGGAATATAAGGCAAAGCAGTCTAGCAAGAAGAAGGAGAAGAAAAGTGAGGATAAACCTAAGAAGTCTGATTCAAAGGACAAATCCAACACTGTCAACCTCAACTCTGCTAGCTTGGTCATTGCTAACTTGGTCATTACCAATCTTACAACTTTCTCCATGTTTACACACAATCAGTGGATTACAAATACAAGTACTACTGATCACATCACCAATAATCTTAATTAGTTCAATTCTAACTCCTATTCAATGTGTTCTGACCTTCATCCTATGGAGACAGGTAATGGTTTTGCTCTGATTGTAAGCGTAGGCACTGTTACTCTCAAAACCACTCATTCGGATGGTTCATCCTTCCTCTTAACACTTACCAATGTACAGTATATACCTACATTTCCAGTCAATATTTTCAAAGCCTTAAGACTCCTTGTACAAAATGATAACACTTGTGTCACTTCATCTAGTATATTCGATAAAAANCAACGTCGAATACAACGCTGTCATTACCTCCCTTGCCAGTATCTATTTAAGATTAGCATCCATTCCAACAATGCTTATTTCAGCATTTCCTGCTCATCAAACAATTCCTAGTCTGGATATCATTCATCAACGTTTGGCACATACAAGCCTTGAAGTCGTCAAGAATACAATTAAAGCTACTCTTGGTATCAACGCTAAGCTAGTGAAGAAAGCCTCTGACGAAGACCCCTTCCTTTACAAGGTGTATAAATGTGGTCACTCTGAAAAGGGTGTTTCTCAACAACCTAGAAAACAATCTACCAAAGTTGGTGAAGTCTTGAATATCAATGTGTGTACAGTTACACCTGTCAGCTATAATAGGTATCATTACGCTACTACTATAATGAATGATTATTCTGGTACTACTTAGGGTTATACTTATAAAGAAAAGAAGAATGTATATGATGTTATAGTTATGCATTATACCCTTCTCAAGAATCAGTAGAATATCACTTTTAAACTAATTTGAATTGATGGTGGAAACGAGTTTGGTAAAGAGAAACTTGATGCCTTCTGTAATCACAAAGGTATTCAACATGAAGAGACTACTCCTCATATATTATAGCAAAATAGAATCTCTAAAAGAGTTGAACACTTTATATTTACAAGAACTCATATTATTATAATTGCTGCTAGTATTCCCCTTACACTCTAGAACAAAGTATACAAGTCAGCCATATATATTAGCAATCATCTTGTAACCAGAACTCTTATAGGTAATATCATTCCATTTAAAGCCTTTATAAAACAAGTTTCTCCTTCTAGTATTAATTGCAAACCTGATCTATCGAACCTTCATGTTGTTGGTTTTAAAATATTTATACATGTTAACAAGGAACATTGTATAACATCCTAAAAGATAACTTCTAAGGCTGAAAAGAGTATATTACTAAGCTTTAAAGACAACTTAATTTATCGTTATTAGGTTCTCTTACACACTTACAAACTAGTCTGTACTTCTTATATTACCTTCACTAAGGGTAATCTACACTTAGAAGAGCTTATTGTCAAGGCTCAAGATGTTGAAATTATTACTGAAGCTAGTTCCTTATGTTCTCCACTATCTTCACCTTCTACCTTGTAAGATGCAGCTTTCCCTCTACAGTTGAACTCTACGTTTGAGGAGGTTATACAACCTATTGAGGAGGAGAAGGAGATGTCTAAAAATAAGTTTCCTTAAGTAATTATACTTACTAAACACAGTCGTAGTCGTCTAAAAGGCTTAAAGAATAAGAAGCCTGAGTTAGGACACACTAATAACTCCAATATTATACACGTTGATCTTACAAAGAATCATGTTACATGTTTACAAGCTGTAAAGTCAAGCACCTAAGCTTTATCTCCATCTCTAGTCGTTTCTTCATCTCTAGTCGTTTCTGAAGCTTTTCTTGATGAAGGAGAGATTCTTGGTCAACCTCCAGCAGTTGTTATAGCTTATGGCCATTGTCTTACAGCTTGTTTTGCTTTGAATTTAGGGTATGCCCTAGCTGTAACAGATAATCCTACAAAACCGAAATCTTACAAGGAAGCCCTTGATACTTTATATTCCAAGGAATAAGAAGATGCCACGGTAACTAAGCTCAAGTCTTTAATGAAGTATAAGACTTTCAAGCTTACTTGGCTTCCTCCTGGAAAGCATGCCTTGAAGGGCCAATAGGTCTATCATATCAAACACAACGCAGACTGTCAAATTGAACATTTTAAAGCTAGGTTTATGGTCAAAGGATATGAACAACACCATGGAGTGGATTATGATCAAACTTAAGCAAGTATTGTCAAGTCAACAATATAAAAGGTATTAATGTCAATTGCTACTGTTCATAGCTGGCAAATACACCAAATGGACATTGTTACAGCCTTTCTAAATGGTGATATCAATATAAAGATCTATATAGATCTCCCTGAGGGATTCACCATTGAGGATCTTTAAGCTCTTGGTGTTGAATATACTGATATCAATGATGATGGTTACCTTGTTCTTCTTCTTTTGAAGTCCTTGTATAAACTGAAGCAAGCTCTCTATTGTTAACAATTAAAGCTTAATTCGAAGCTAGCTGAAATTAGCTTTCTTCCTCTTCAATCTGACCTTAATATCTTCTTTAATCAACGTCTAAGTATTTTTATTTGTACTTATGTTGACGATTTTCTAGTTATCAGTCTCAGAGGCTCTTAATTCGATGAGGTCAAGCGAATTCTTCATGATTTATTCGAAATGATCAATATAGGACTTGCATCCTGGTTTCTGAGGGTGCGTATCATACGGGATTAGGAGAAACACACCATTTCTCTTGTCCAGGATGGGTATGTCAAGAAGATTCTTGATTGATTTGGGTATAGCAATGTCAAACCTCATTCTACTCCATTTGAGGCAAATGTGGCCAAGTTCATGGTCAAATACAACGATATAGCTACTCCTCAAGATGTTCAGCTTTATTCTGAAAAAGTTGGTTTTGTTATGTATCTTATAATACAAATATGTCCTGATCTGTCCTTTCCAGTCTCCTAACTCTTACAATTCCTTCAAAATCCATCTTCACAGTACTTGAAGTTGGTCAAACAAGTCTTTCAATACCTCCAGGGCACTCAAGATGTTGGCATCACCTTTGGAGGAGACAGAAACGAAAACCTTGATTTCTATGGTTTTAGCGACTTTGATTACGGTGGTTGTTTGGAAACACGTTAATCTATTATAAGTTATCTCTTCTTTTTGGGAGGAGGCCTTATTTCATGGCGTTGCCAGCGACTACCTTGTGTTACTCTGTCTACTACGGAAGCTGAGTATTGTGCTCTCTCTGAAGCGTTATGCGAAGTCATATAGCTGGCCAGATTGCTGTCAGAACTTCAGGTCAACGTTATGAGCTCCAAGATCACCTTGAATGGTGACAATCAGGGCTCCCTTTCTATGGCTGAGACTACTGAACAATCGAAAAGGGCCAAACACATTGATATCAGATATCACTTTGTACGCGAGAAGGTGTAATCTGGAGAGATCGTTTTGAATTACGTCCCTACCGCAGATATGGTGGCTGACGGCCTTACAAAAGCTTTGAATTCAGTCAAACATGCAAAGTTTATGGATTTGTTGGGCCTGAAATCGATTGCTTTGAATCGATAAATTTCCCATTTCAGGCTCCGGTATTACACTTGCAACATTTTGCTTTATGGCTCAAGTGTCTCCGCACTCGTTTTTGTATGGGATTTGGGGTACTTTTGCATCAATTTTCGGTGCTTCGGTGACATGGGGGTGTGTTGTGATATCCTAGTTGCCACCTTAGGCACCACGTTTCACCTATTACACGTGACTTCCCTTTCTAGTAGTTAGCTTCACTTGTACGTACGTAGCTACACTACAACACCACAATATATTTGAGTAACCCCGATTACGCAACCTCTTGCTGTGCTTAATTCAACATTATGTATAGTAATCAATAAATATATGCACTGTAATCTCATTTTTGACTTTGTAAAGCCCGAAAAGCCTGAATTACCTCGGTTTATCCTACTTTATCTTATTAAACCTTATAAATCCTTTGAAAATCATATAATTTTACGTAAATTTCAGCATTTTAAGTAGTTTTGAAGGATTTTGTAGCTTTATGCATTGTAATCAAGCATTATATACATTCTCCACTTTACTTTAAACTTAGAATAACCTCGGCTTACTTATAAATCTTAGATTTAAGTATTTACTTATATATATAAGTATTTACTCTTTGATTTTTAAGATTTTTCAAGTTTATTATACTTTATAATTTAACTTATATATACTTATTATCTTGATTATCTTGATTATTTTGATTATTAATTATTGATTTTACTTATTTTACTAGTTTTNATTTATTTCTAGTAAGCAATTAACCTTTTAAATTATTGATTTTAATTATTAACTCTTGTATATCTTTAGATTTTGACTATTATGGCTTCAGATTCTTCTTCAAGTATTACTTATACTAAAGTTGAATATATTAATAACTTTTTAAGTTATTCGTCTGAATTTAAGACTTTATTCTGTACTTTATGCTTTACAGCTTTAGGAAACTTGAATTCTATTCAAAATCACCTTCGTTTAGAGCATAAAGGTGAGAACAAGCTAGATTCTAAGGTAATACATAATATTATCCTTGAATTAAAAGCTAAAAACTATGAATTTGTAAATATTAAAGATATTACAAAACCTGAACCTTATAAATATTTATTTAAAGATTTAAAAGAAATTAAAAATGGATATATATGCTTTTTATGTTCATTTTTAACTTCTGATTATAAATGGTTAAAAGTTCATCTTAATAAAATTCATTTAATTAAAAGTCAAGGTAATTTAAATAATAATTCTAATTATTTAAAGTCTTATTATAAAGATAATATATCTTTACAGACTTTTTCTTAATCTAAACAATTGATTTCTTATTTTATAACTTCAAATAATATTAATATTAATAGTAATAATTCAGCAAATCCAGATTTTTCTTTTAATTTAAATCACTTTGAAGAAGTTATTATTCGAAATTTTCGGAATAAAGAACATAAATCTTTATTATCTCTTATTAGTGAACATAAAGATTTAAAAACCCGAGAATTATCAAGTTTCTTGATTAATTCTAAATTTCATACTTATTATATTAATAAAAATATATCAGATTTATTATTATTGATTATTCCTCTGTCAAAAGAAGAATCCTCTGAAAATTATAATATTTTAAGTAATATTTATAATATTAGCCTGAATTTGATCACTTCTCGATTAGAGCTTTTAATTCCTTGAATTTGAATATTTTAATTATTCAGAATCAAATGCTTATTTATTTACTGATAATAATAATACTCGATTTACAAGTACTCGATTATCAGGTTTATTAGCTCAAAAATCTTTGATATTTTTAGGAGAACGATTAACATTAAATCCTTATCGGCATTTAATATTATATATTATTAAAAATCGAATATTATTAAATATTAATACTTCAGATTCAGAAGAGGATTTAATTGAAGATATTTTAGCTAATCACACATCTAAAACAGCTAATTTAATTTATAGCCGAGAAATAAATCTAGGATTTAATAGAGATTCTTCAATTGAAGGTAAATCTTTAGAATTT
>NCSJ02000524.1:0-20255 GCA_002812745.2 Scytalidium lignicola | reverse complement strand
CAACAGTTAATCCTTTTATTAACTTAATAAGTTGTTTTAATAGTATAACAACTTTCTTTAACACTTCTTCTTAGATATTAGTTTTCTTGATAATTTAGTTCTTACCTTAGTCTTTTTCAGAATTATCTTCTGAACTTTCCTCAGATCCTTCTTCAGATTCCTCTTCAGATTCTTCTTTAAAGCCTTCTTCAGAATTTTCTTTAAGTTGTTGTTTGTTGTTGTTATCTATTAGTGTATCTATTTCCAAATTCTGATTCATTAAGATAAGTAATGTTCAAAATGTTACAAAATTATGCTATTTAAGTCATTGGATAGTAAGGGTAAGGTAGATGTTCAAGGATAACGGAAACATATGACATATAAGCAAGTAATTAAGTCTAAGGTAAGGTTTAGTAATATATTTAAGTTGAATATAAGGAGTTTATTCTCATGTTCTTATAGTATGCTTATATAGATAATGAAATCTATCTGGACCTCCTGGACCTCCTCAGGTCCTCTAGGTCCATGGACTTCCTGGACCTCCTTAGGTCCCCTAGGTCCTAACTATGTCATGTGATCGTTAGGTTCTTTATATATACTTTGTTGTGTATTGAGCTTTAGGCTTACACTAATCACTTGTTAGGTATAACCCATAACATATTATAATCTTCTTCTTAAGTATTTTCTCTGTTAGTATTAGCAATTATTATATTATTAATGTTTTTCTTTTTTTATTATGATATTCTTTTATTCTTGATTAAGTTGTTAACTTTGTTTATAGTCTTCTCTGGTATAAAGGAACTTATAACTATTACCTTTTTTNATCTCTTTCTAGAATTAGCACTTTATTAATAGATAAGGAAATGAGAATAAATAGAAGGTTTACTTACCAAAACTGTAAAAANCTTGTTAACTTATAACCTTTACAAATACTTTCAGCAAAGTCCATGAAAGTTATAATACATACATTGGTTAGGACTTTCATAAGACCAACAGATTATATCAGCGTATTCTTCAAATCTTCATCGAACTAGTTGTTTTGCTTTGTTGTGTTGTTTATGCTGGTAATCGGAATGTCATGATCTGCCTTGAAGACTATTACAAAAAGGTCTTTGTCAAAGGAGTTGTTATTCACTAATGATATAACTACGAGGCCAGTATTCTTCTTCTTCCACTTGATCGTGTTGCTAGATTTATCTTCAGATAAAGCAGAGGAATCTTCGCTATTTTGTGGAGATGTTACCAGTTTTTCTTTAATCTTTGCTTTGGCCTTCGCGTTTCTCTTCTTGAATGTGACAAGAGAAGGTTGGATATTTTCTGGTATAAATATATTTTTCTTTAACTCCGCCATGATCGAGAGATAGTTCCTTTGAAAAAAANTGTCAAAGTAGATTGAAGTTCAGAGTGGCGATGATGATAAGGCAACGAAGCTTAGCGTGTAACGGATAATTAGATGATCCGTTTCGCAGATATTCACAAATGATGTCATTGGGCGACCAACGTCCAGCGCAGCTCACTTTAGGAATCCAATATGCTCTCCTTACTGCCCCATCAAGACAGTACGTTAATCAGGGTGCGCCATCTATCAAAGCAGAATCGCTCGCACACACAGTCACAGTACAGGGCGATGCAACTGTCAAATACGTCGATGAAAACTCTATGGCAACGTACATACAAACTGAATCGTGACCATTTCCCACTTTACCACCACCAAGCTATTTAACTAATCTCCACTCGCACCTACGATTGTTTTGAGTTGCCTGCGTGTGTTGGTTTTTGACTGTGCCATACGCTATTACAACGGCTGATCACCACGGTACGTACGTACGTAAGGTACGTAAGGGGGTGTCAGAAAAGGCTCGCGCACCCCCTGCAAGCCTTTAAGCCAATCAAGTACGCTGCCTTGTTTAAAATGCACGCTGCTTTAATATCAGTAAAAGATTACACTATTTCAAATTTCAGCCGCCATACAATGATTCTACACCGTGACTAAAATAGCGTCAGATAATCTCCTGATTAGGTCGAAAAACTCTCGCTTGCAGGGGGTGCGCGAGCCTTTTCTGACACCCCCTTACGTACGTAAGGGGGTGCACGAAATGACTGCCGCACCCCTAGCGAGAGAATACACCAATCAGGTGGTCTGCCTTGCCTAAAATTCATGCTGCTTTAATGCCCTCAAGCGATCACACCAGTTTAAGTTTCTCACACCATACAATAAGTCCACAAAATCTCCAAAACAGCGTGAGGAAATCTCCTCATTCGGCCAAAAAAACTCTCGCTTGCAAGGGGTGGTCGAGCCTTTTCTTACACCCCCTTACGTACGCACGCAGGAGACAAAAAAAGGCGAACCGGCTACAGTAGGCCATAACGCACACCATTGACAAACATTAATTTATATGTAAAATACAGCTAATTTAAATATAATTTAATGAAACCACTAATGTCCTGTCATTTTTCCTTCTAAAGCAATATAATCTTTAAATATTTGAGGTATTTTGTCTACTCAATTGTTAATTGTTTGTTGTGAAAGGTTATTCTACCCTTTCTCAGTAAGCTTTTTAACAATTTGGTCGTTCTAATAAAGCCTTTTCTTAACAGCTTGTTTAGAAGCTTAAAATACTCGTTCAATTGGCACAAAATCAGGAGATTGAGGGTAATTAAAGAAAGATTCAAGCTTGTTAAGCCTCTTTTAAGTCTTAACAATATTAGTCTTGCTTGTACTATAGCCAGAATTACTATCTTCTTTTAAAACAAAATTATAGCTTTCTTGTAATTACAAGCTAACTACTAGCTTAAAAATCTTATTCTTATACATTTCCATAGACATCTTGCCATTTGTATTCCTTAGTACATTATATGTTACGGGTTTTACCTAACAAGCTGATTGGTGTAGGCCTGAGGCTTGATACACGACAAAGTGTATACAGAGAACCTAGCAATCACGTGACTGGGACCCGGGGGACCTAGGGGGGTCCAAGGGCTCCATGGACCTAGGGGACCTGGGGAGGTCCAAGAGGTCCAGTTAGATCTCATTATCTATATAAGCACACTGTAGGAACATAAGAGTAGACTCCTCATGTTCAACCTAAATACATTACTAGATCCTACCCTTGACTTAGTTGCTTGCTTGTGTGTTATACATTTCCATTGTCCTTGAACATTTACCTTACCCTTGGCTATTCAGTGACCTGGATAGTATAGTTTTGTAACATTTTAAACATTACTTATCTTGATGAATTAAGATTTGGAAACAAACATATCAGTAGATAATAATAATGAACAACGACTTGAAGAAGATTCTGAAGAAGACTCTGAAGAAGAATCTGAAGAAGGATTTAAGGAAGTATCTGAGGAAAGTTTAGAAGATAGTTTTGAAGAAGACTAAGGTAAGAATCAGATTATCAAGGAAACTAACATCCAAGAAGGAGTATTAAAAGAAGTTGTTATACTATTAAAACAATTAACTAAGTCAACAAAGAGATCAATTGTTAAAGAATTGTCAAGAGTTATAAGAAAGAAACTAATACCTCCATTACCTAAGCTAGACTCAAAACTAGTTCCAGAATCAAGAGCTTTAAGCCTAGACTTTGATCCAGACTTTGAACCAGAAGACAACACTGAGCAAGTTTTAATAACAATACTTAGAGAAGTTAAAATCATTAGACTAGACCTGTTCTATGAGGACAGAAAGAAGTTAAAAGCATACCTTGTTCAAACAAGAACTTATTTGGTATTAAATAATTATCTACTACTTGGAGATATGTATAAAGTTCTGTAAACATCAATATACTTAAGAGGAGTAGTTAAAACTTGGTTTCAACCCTTTAAGGATGAATAGTTCATTATAAACAGAGGAATAACAAACTAAGGAGTAAGAAGTATTTTTAAGAGTTGGGAAAATTATACAAAGGAACTCAAATACTTGTATAAGGATGTTGATGAAAAAAGGAATGCTAAAAGATGATTAACTCATCTTAGACAAACTAAGAGTCCTAACGAATATATAATGCTTTATTGCTAGTATACAATATTAGTCAACTGAGAAGAGGAAGTACATATACATTAGTATAAGACTGGATTAAAGGATTCCATCAAAGAAGAATTGTATTAATAACTTGTAATTACTACTTTTAATATCCTTGTTAATTTGTCTATCAAGATTAAGAATGAACAATATAAAATGATCTTGAACAAGAAAGAAGGATTTTACTTCAATTGAAAAAANGACTGATAACAAGAAGGATTGAGAAGACCTTATAAAGTTAGATGTTATAAAGAAAGGAAAGACCTTTAAGAGAAAGAGAAAGAAGTACTTTAAAGAAAAGGGTAAAAAGAGGAATTCCTTTAGAATCTCTTTTAAAGAACTTGACAAAAGAAGGAAAAATAAGTTATATTTCAAGTGTAGACTTCTTGAATATATAGTAAATACCTATAAGAAGGACAACAAGTCAAGTATAACAATTAAAGTTAAAGTTATAAGAATTCCAAGAATCATAAATATCTTGTTAGAATCTTCAGACAAAGAAAGCTTAAACAAAGAAGATAACTCCTCAAAAGAAGAAGATTACCAGGATTTGGTAATTATACCATATTATGTCATCAAGACTAATGTAGACAAGATAACAATAACAAGAATCCTTAAAATAAATTTTGTACTTATAAAAAGAACTTAATATAAAAGATATTTTCAAAATAACAATTAGAACAAAGGTTAAAGCAGATGAAGATCAATTCTAAGAGTTAGTAGAATTTGAATAATTGTACTATCAGACTTCAAAACTATACTAATAGAATAATATCCTATTTCTAAGGAATTGTTAGTCCTGAAATATTATCTTACAATTAGCATAAGAGGACTAAGAGGATAGGAGATCTTAGATAGAAACTAGCTTTTCAAAACTGTATAATAGGAAAAAGCAATTGTTAAAGTATATGAACTTAACATTAAAGATCTTACTCTTATCTATAAGACTAACCTCTAAAGTATTGTTATAAAGAAAAGATTGTACAAGTTCCTCTTATCAGTAGAAAGAACTTGAATTTAAGATGACTTTGACCAGATGCTCAAAGAAGCTTAGATGATAATTGAAGAAGAGTTAAGCTATGTTGTATAAAGAAGATACAACATACAATATAAAGGACTTCTAATAATAACATTCTGACAAGATTGTTTAAAAGCAAAAACACAGTATAAAGAAATCTAAAGTTTAAGAAAATCAATAGAATAATTGTTTAAAGCTGAATAATACTATGCTTAACAAGAACAAAAGGAACTAGTTGAGATTATTGTCAAACAAACTAACTAAGATGAAGAAGTTCTGTTTATAGTTAATGAACTAGAAGAGGATTCACTACCCTTAGAAGTACTTATTATGTTATTAAAAGAAGATAAGTTAATACAAAAAATCAATGAACAATTTAACCAAGAAGTAATAGTACACCCTTTAAATTCTATGAAAAGAATTCTTGTAGTAAGTAATGTTTCAATCATTAAAATAAAAGAACATCTTGAAGATGAAATAACAAAATAAGTACAAAATATACATGTATTCATAAATGATAAAAGTTTAGATGGACTAAGACTAAGAAACCTTGTTAAGAGATAAGTAGTATTGTTTAAAGAATTAGAAGAAAACATTGAAGTTCTAAAGATCAACAACAACATATTAGTTAATAATACTAGAAATGTTAATCTTTATTCTATGAACAGTAAAAGTTCACTATATATAGATATAAAGTTGTATAAAAAACTAATAAGGGCTTTGATTGATTTAAGAGTTAAAAGGAACTTTATTAATGAACAAGTTGTAAAATGACTTAGACTTAATATAAGAGTTAAGGATAATAACTATTTAATATCATTAACAAACAATACTAAGGTTTAAAAGTATATTAACGTTTAAACTCAAAACTTAGATATAAAGTATAGTAGAAGCTATTAAGAGAAGATATCTTTTGATATTATAAGGTTAAGAATATATCAAGTTATATTAAGAATTAAATGGATAAGAAAGTATAATCTAATAATCAATTGAAGAACAAGTATAATTACCTTCTTAAAAGAAATTATATCTTTAAGAACTATTTATATTAATAAAATTATAAAACATATACTTGAAGAATATTATGAATAACTAGAGTTATTCATAGAAAGACTTGATAATTCAGCTTTACCTAAGTATAAACTATAAGATCATAAGATAAAGCTTAAAGAAGGGTTCAAACTAGTATACAGACTAATCTATTAAATAACTTTTATTGAAGACAAGGCAATAAAGAAGTGATTACTCAAGAAAATAATACTTAGAGGTCTGTACAAAGAAAGTCATGATAAAGCTAAAGTACTACTGCATTACACAAGGAAAGGAGATAATCTGTTAAGATGACCTTGTGATGACTACAAACACTTGAATAGTAGAACTAAGAAAGACTAATACCCCTTACTATTAATAGATGTAATAATGGACAAGTTAAAAGGAATTGTTATATTCACCAAGTTGGACTTATAATCAGCATTTAATCTGGTTAGGATTAAAAGAGATAATGAATAGAAAGTTGCCATTCAAACAAAATACAGATTATTTAAGCTATTAGTCATAATGTTCAATATGACCAATACTCTAGCAATATAACAAAGAATAATAAACTAGATATTAAAAAAATACTTAGAGAAATTCATAATAGTATATCTTGACAATATAATTATATACTTAAAGAGTATTGAAGAATATAAGGAGTATATCAAGCTTGTTTTACAAGCATTGTAAAAGGCAGGATTATACTACAAACCAGTAAAATGTAAGTTCTACAAAGAACAAGTTCAATTCCTAGGACATTGTATTTCTAAAAAGAGAATAGAAACCCTTGATGACAAGATTCAGACGATTAAAGAATAAAAACCACTTAAGACTATTAAGCAATTACAGAGTTTCTTAAGGTTAGCTAACTATTACCAGAGATTTGTAAAAGACTATTCCAAGATCTCTACACTATTAACTGAACTCATAAAAAANGGATTAAGCTTATAAATAGAATAACATTGTGAAAGAAGTATTTTAAAGCATTAAGGATACCTTTGTGAAGAGAAACTTCTTAAGGATCTTCAACTTAAAAAGAGGAATAAGAATTAAAACTAATACTTTTAATGTAGTATTAAGAGTTGTATTATTATAATCATAGTAAATTAGTAAACAACATTACCAAGTACTATTAGCATTTTAGTCAAGAAAGTTGAATATTGTAAAAAGAAATTATCAAATATCAGATAAAGAAATACTAGCCATTGTAGAAGTTCTGAAGCATTAGAGAGTATATATTATTGGATCTAATAAGACAGTGGATATACTTTCAGATTACTATAACCTCTAATACTTCATGACAACTAAGCAATTAAATATAAGACAAGTACAATAAGCAGAGAAACTATCTGAGTATGATTTTAAGATTACTCATGTCAAAGGTGAAGATAATAAGAGAGTAAACACTTTAAGCCAGAAACCTGAGTACTTAACTAAAGAAAAAGAAGAAAGTAAACTTATATTAAAAGAAGATAAGAACAGATTCTTAATATATAATAAAGGACAACTTATAACTATCACAACAGTAATAAACAAGTAATAAGCTAATTAGATCAAAGAAGCAACTGAAAAGGAAAAGGAATAAAATGCTTTACTAAACATAACTAAAGGTAAGTAAGAAAAAATCAAAGACATTTAATATAAGAACAAGAGGTTATATATACTAATAAAACTAACAGAAGAGTTTGTTAAAGAACAATATAGTCTACTATATAATAAATATATAAGAGTAACTTGATGTTATTACTAAATTAATAAGGATTACTTTATTGTAAAACTATAATTAATAGTTAAGAAAGTAATTATAGAATGCAAAATCTATAAGAAGGTTAAGAATCTAAGAAGGAAGTCTTAAGGACAATTACACCTTATATAAATACTTRATAATYTATAAGAATTAATTAGATAAGATTTTATTATAAAACTACTAGTTTCTACACATCACATGATAAAAGTTAAATATAACTTTATCTTTATAATAATTGAATATTATACTAAGTTTACAATCTTTAAACTATTCAAAGAAACTTAAGGAGTAAAAGAAGTAACTAATATATTCTTATAAAGAGTAATATCTTAATGAGGAGTATTAAAACAAATAATCTTTAATAAAAATATAAAATTTATATTGAAGTTTTAAAAGACATTAATAACAAGAATAAGAGTTAAAAGAAAATTGTTAACAATATAACATTTATAGACTGATGAACAAACAAAATGTTTAAACATATAGTTAAAAGGATACTTAAGATATTATGTCAATTATAATCAAAATAATTAAGTTGATTACTTACTGTTAGTTCACCTGTAATACAAAGTACAATACACAATTATATGTAATATACTTGTTATGCTATTCCATGGTTCTTCTACGATTAGGGGTAGGAAAGCGAAGTTGTAAAAGCTTCGCTTATTCCTACTACCTAATCAGGACTAGCTTACAAGAATACATGAATATCATGTGTACGTAACTATTATTCTACTAACACTAGAACTACTTTAAAAATGGCCGTACGTTGTAACTCCCAAAACACTCAAATCCATAGAGTTTTCCCAATCACATGCTAATTGCTTAATTGGGAATAACTCTAAATCCCTCCTCCGTATGATTCTCCGTTCCACTGCCTACGTTGTCATGTTCTACCTACTCTACCACTTCCAATTGCACCTTATTTATATCCAACAACTGTTTCAAAGTGTTAGATAGCTTTCCTTTGGTTATAGAATCGGCTGGATTTGTGGTTCCTTCAATCTATCATACCTTAACAATCTAGTGTTGTTCATATGCCTAGCAAAGGCACATCACGTCAATCATGAGCTGCTTTTCCTGTATAGTTCTCAACTTGACGAGGCAATCGTACAATGACCTTGAATCTGTATATATAATTAGTAGGAGGTTGATTTCGAGGATTCCTTCGATGGTTAACTTGATTACAACTTTTATATCAAACCCATGAGCTATTCCATAAAGTTCTGAGGCTAAAACACTATGTATAACCCTTTTGCACTTGACTAATGTCTAGTGTAATGTATTTGTATTTCTCTTCTGGTCTGCAAATGCTATGATATAGCTAATTTGTAATAATAAGTCTTTGTTATTCACAAATAAGGTGTTCATAAAGACTAATAATTGTAATATCTCCTTATCAAGCTTGACAAATTGTATTCCTCTGGCAGCATTCTAGATCTGCCATTATAAGTGTTTATTCAGTGATTTCATGTCTTCCTAGCTAAGATCAATAGCTTAAGTAGCTACCGATAGATTGTATAATGCCTTTGGTTAGCAAACTGAAGTTATATATACTCCTCAAACATGTTATACAATATATTACTCCTTAATGGTAAGGTTCTAATATACAATTCCTTGTGAGCTTGTTATAATAGCTGATTTCCCAATTACAAGCTGTAGATTAGTACACTAACACTCTTGAGTAAGTGAAATTCTAATATCATTCAGTTGTATAATACCCCCATTGAACTTGATTCCCTTTCCAGTAGTCAATGTTTCATATTCTTTTGCCAGAAAGTTAGCCTTTTTCAGTTATTCTTGCTCAAGTTCAGCAAATTGGATATCTCTGACGAACAAGGTATTATTGGTTTGGAGCCTTACAACACCGAAAGGTTTAGTGCTGTACAACAAGTAAGGGTTGTATGTTGACAGTTTCATAGCAAGCACCTCGACATGGTAGGAGTAATAAGTCTGGAACTAGTGGTTTTCAGTTTCAGAAACTTTATAAAGTAGTTTTACAACCTGTAAAATTAAACCTTCACAAAGACCAAGTTGTTCTGTAAGCTCTAGAGGTGGCTATACGTAGAAATCCTGATTTAGCAAGGTGATAGACTACATGTACACTTGTAAAATGTCTTGTAAGTACAAGCTTATGTCTTTGTGCTCTATAGCAGTAATGCAAAGAATAATACATTGGCTGATATGTTAAATAGTAGGTGATTAAGTCAAAACAAACTTCTTCCCATCGTCCTTGTAAGCTTGTACTATGAGATATGACTTTTCGAAAGCTTTTTCAGTTCCCTTGTTTTTGATTTCATCTACAAACTTGACATTGAATATGTGTATACCATTAAGTACATTTTGAGGGTTTACAGTCTTGAAAACGCCCTTTTCAAGTAATCCTAATATTTCAACTTGACATGAAGTTGTAAATTAAGGTTTTAGTTCTTCCTCTTGTAAGAAAACAATGATTTCAAGGTATTTACAAGGTCTTTCATGTCTACACTTTACTGATAGCACTGGTGGTGGAGTGACAGCTATGGTCGACTCATTAAGCTCCTCTTAGTACTCTTCAATGGCTATAGTTTCTGGTTCTGGTTCTAATAGCTCAATTCTATCAATTCCTTCTATAGGCATAAGGTATGGTTTTATAACCGTTGACCTGAATAGTATGTTCTTATATAGAAGTGCTAATATGCACATTTCTCTGTCCATACTTACAAGCTTATATAGCCCTTCTCAGCTTCTGTTCTGACTTGTATTTCCTACTCTTCACATGAGAACGTCTGAATTCAATAGTAAGTTGTAAATAACACTTACATCAAGGCTGTTGTGCATATTAATCATGTCTTATACTTGCTATTTTACCTTAATTTTACTAATTTCCTCCATGGCCTTCTTGATTGCCATAACTCTCTGGCTAACAGTTAAAGCTGAAGTGTCAAGTTCTGACATATATGGGTAAGTGCCGTAAACCAATAGTGTAAGGACAAGTCCGTTAGGTCTTACAGAATCGTTGACAACTTTGAACACCATCTGTAAAGCTATATCCTTGTCAAGATTGCAGATTTTAACTACAATTATCTGGTAAGCATATTGTACAAGTATATAATATCATTCAACATAGCCAATTAAGTTGTGAACTTCTACTGAGACTACTTTCAAGGTCGTTCTTATAGTTATAACACTTTGTTAAAACTCCTTACTAACGAAGTTCTTTCCAGCGTCAGTTATAATCTAGTCTAAAGGTCCTAAGTAAATATCAATCCAACAAGCCTATAAAGCATCCTAGGTATACTTTGCGTTGATATTTTGGAGCCATCTACCAGCCTAGTAATATATTCCCTTGTCGACGATATAAAGTACTGGTTTGTTGTCAATGTAAAAGACATCGACGATAATGAAGTAATTGAAAGTAACATCATCCTGTAAGTTGAATCTGAATCTTCCTGGCAACTTTCCATAACATTAGTAATAAGTACAAAACTTGGTAAGGTATTCTAACATGTTTTTGTTGATATCATAGCTTGTGCAGTCTAATATACATTGTAATCTAGTTACTGACAGATAGCTAAAACGTTAGTATAAATATTGTAATTCCATGTTGGTCAAGAAACAAAGGTCTTCCTTCAGTGAATCAAAGACAAGAGCTTGTAAGAAGATGTCCTAAAGGAGAAAGCTGTAGCCAAATCATCATATAACCAGTACATTTCCTTATAAAATAATTAATTAGTTTGTAAAGTTGTTGAAATATACGCTTAATCGATCTATATCCGTTAAGCATAGTAAGAAGGGTGTAGTCGACATAATTACATGGAATTCAATTTGCCTAATTGATGTATTCACTAATATAAAGCCTATCAAAATTGTACTCTTAATTCCAAATTGTACTTTTACCATACCTTTGATAGTTGTATCAAGTACTATAAATCAGTCTGTTCGCTATAAAACTTCAAATTAGCCATAACTAGTTGTAGAGTTTATTATAACTCTTGTATTAATCATGATTCTATGAAATTGCCTTAAATTGTACCTTGCTAGGCTTATTACACTAAACACTTCTATTATGGTTATTGTAAAGGCTTTTAAGTCAATATCTTAAGAGTAGGTTTTAGTCATTAACATCTTAGCTGTTAATTAGTATAAAAAAGCATTATTGGCTAGTTCTATAACAATCAAAGTAGCTAAATCCACTAGAATACTTTTACATGAAGTAAAGAATGCAAAATCACCTTGTTCAAGTTCTTCAAGTTCTGAATTGAAGTTATCGTCAGCGTTGTTAACGAAAAGGATTTTAAAAGTAAGGTCTAATTCCTCCTTAGAATCATTGCTTTCACAATTAGTAACATATTGCTAAAATCACTTTTCAAAGCATTGTTCAGAGTCATAGACAGTAAAGTTAAATCAGTTTGTGTATTTAACTTTAAAACGTGCTTTTTCAACATCTTACTCCTTTTGTAAGTATTTCCATGATCAACAACCTTCCCTTTTGCATATAAAACACCTTCCCCATGTCTGAGGATGTAAAGTAATATGTCTAAAGCCTTACAAGTAGTATTATTAACTTGCTCTGCAATTAGTATAGTAACAACAGTTTGTAAAGTAGGTTTTACTATAATGTTCTTGTTCCTTTTCCTTTTCATACGACATGATAGACAAGTAGAGTTTGTTAATAAATTACCTTAAGTCTCCTGGTAGGTCTGAAATAGCATATTTACATGCTGGAGATCCTTGGCAAGCAATAATCAACTTCTTGTAGAGAATATTAATTGTCCTGTAAGCTGGCTAAAGGCTGTATTAAAGTTCTTAAAGCTTGCTAATAAGCAATTACACATTTTCAAGTATTATTTTCCCAAAGTTTCTGATTGTAACTAAAGCTAACGTTGTGCTTTCCCATTCAATATAGATTTGACGATGATATGTAAGTCCTTTGTAAAAGTTACATAAGTAGGTATATACTTCTTCGAATATGCATTTAGCAAGGTTGTTAGTAATAAAATAGCCTTTTACTAGCCTTATTAACATGGTNAAAAAACGCTTTAATATAGAATTCCTCTAACAATTCTACTTGTTCACAGTAACTCTTAAAGATTATCAACTTGTATTTAAAGCTATTGGTCACTCTGTTATACTTCTGATCTTCTATGTACATTTTAACGATATCAAAGACCTGTTTTATGTACACAAGTCAAGTTGAAGATAATAATGATAGGCTAAGCTCACAGTTAAGGCCATAGTTTTGTTATAGTCCATAAAACTGTTATTCACTCTGAGAGGTTATAAAGGCACTTGATTCCTAGCTTGCGAACATAGAACTAAGAACTTTAAAGCTGATTTGAAGGTTTGTAAGTTGAATGGTTTTAAGGAGTATAATGACCATAAAGGTAATAAGTCCCTTTTGGAGGTTATGGAGGGCATCTCTAAAGTCTTCCTTGTCTTATATATATTATTCTTCCTCTTGTAATACATTCACAAGAGTTTAGGCAATTGTAATATTCCTGTTGTTATACATCACCTACACACCGCCACAGTAAAAGCAGTTACATAAGTCTTATAGCTCTTTTTGAGGAATTATTCTGAAGTGGTCGATAGTAAAGTCCTTGAAATCGTCTTAGAACAAGTCCTAAAGGTCTACGTCACTTCTCTTGTCAAGACAGTATTCGTAGACCTTGGTTTCCAAGAATTCAAGCTGGTTGTTCTTCATAAGTCTAGTCATTATTCCCCATTTCCATTTCTCGATTCATGCCTCCTAATTCACTCTTACAGTACTCTCCATCACCCTTACAACGGTTTCCAGTCTGTTTTCCCCTGTATTCCCTGCTGTATCTCCTATTTCCACCATATTTCCCGTTGTTTCTGAACTGTATATGTATAGTCTACTGGTACTAGCACAAGGTACTTGATTAACTGTAAAACAAAGCTGGTTACACATAAGTACAAAGAGTATTTATTTACAAGTAATAAACTCCATGGTCACAGAGGCTTGGACAAAAGTTTTTCAAAGGTATAATGGCTTTTTAGTCTTCCTGAACGTAAAGTTCCATGAGCTCCCAGAGTTCTCCTGTATACCTATGAAGGCTTGTAATTCCATAATGAAAGTAAAAGTAAGGTGAAAGATCATGGTTTTGGTGGCTTGACGCATTGTTTCCAGTCCAAAATGAAAGATATAAAGAAAATAGTAGTTTTTGAATAGAAATTAATGAAAATAAAAGGTAGAAGAATAGTTTTTCGAATAGAATTAATTAATTGTTTGACCACACAACTCTATAAGTAGACTGCCTGACGTCCAACTGAATATGTTGTTTTTGGCAAAAACAGGTTTAACAACAACAACTATAAAAAGGGACCGCCAAACGTCCCACTGATCAAGCTATAGTTGTTGAATAACTGTTTCCCCCTTCAACTGGGGTAAATTACAACTTTATAAGGGGACCACCGAATATCCTACTGAACAGGTCATAATCTCTTAAGATTCAGCTTTAAAAGGGGACCACCGAATGTCCCACCGATTAAACGATAATCTCCTGATCTATATATACAAACTGATCAATGTCAGTTCACTTGTAACATGAAGTACAGTATACAATTATACATAATATACTTGTTATGCTATTCCATGGTTCTTCCATGATTAAAGGTAGGAGAGCAAAGCTGTAGGAGCTTCACTTGTTCCCACTACCTAATTGGGACTAGCTTATAAAGGCACGTGAATATTACGTGTACATAATTACTATTCTACCAACACTTATTAATAGCAGAAATGTTATATAATAATATACTATATAAATTAACTAAAATCATTTTATTCTATATAAATTACAAATAAGAATCAGAAGAGTTTTATACTAGACTAGAATTAAAATCTATAAGTNAAATCAGTAAAGATTTATACAAAACAAATAGAAAAAAATACAAGNAAAAGATCAAGAACTYACTTTAATAYACTAAAGAAAGAATAAAAAAAGTATTATAATTGTAAATGCTTAATGAAACTAATATATAAAAAAGAGGATAAAGTTTATCTTCTTAGAAAAAACATTAAAACAATAAGACTAAATAATAAACTAAACTAAGTAAAGATAAGATTATATAAAATCAAAGAAGTTTATAAACTTTTAATATATAAATTAAAATTACTAACAACAGTTAAAATACATCTTGTTTTCTATGTTTTACTTCTTAAACTAACACTTGAAAACACTTAAATACTAATGCTAGAAGAAGTTGACCTGAAAAGAGAATATGAAGTTAAGAAAATCATTAGTTATAAGATATATTATAGAAAATTACAATACTTAGTTAAATAAATAAAATATCTAAAGAATAAGAATAAATAAGAACTTACTTCTAATCTCATAAGCTATGAGAAGTTATTAAAGATATATTACTAAGCTTATCCTAAAATGGATTTCCAGGAGATAAAATCATAAAGTTAGAAAAGAAAAAGTCAACAGCAAAAAAAGAAGCTACACTTGAATCAGCAGAATACAACTCTAGAGGTTATAAGGAATTCTATTTCTCTTGCTTCTCTTTCTCTTCTGTGGTTTCTAACTTATCCAAAGAAGAAAGTCCATAGTAAATCATTTTGCTAGCATATTTACAAAGGAACTTCTTCTGTTTGCAAAGGCAAGCAAGACAAGCTATGTTCTTAGCCATAGCCTAAGCAGCCTTTTCCTCCTTAGCCTTAAGACAAGTCTCCTCCTTGTTAAGGGTTTCCTAAGAAGTTATAAGAATACCTTTACTCTTGTACTTATACTTCTGTCAAGTACACTCATTATAATAGTTAAATTCAGAAACTATCAAGTAAGTCAAACCATTTCAAGCGTAAAAATCGTAAGAAGACATCTTGGTATTATACTTGGCTATATAATCTCCTAAGTCTAATGCTTTTTAGTATTTTTATGATCTTCCTTTTTCTTCTAGAATAATATCGTCAGGAAACAAGCATTTTGGTAGTATATTGGAAAGGAAGAATGGATTAACGAACAATAAGATTGTTTATGATAACAATTAAGCATTAAGATAACATTAGTACAAAAAGAGGATAATGTTACAAGTTTAACCTAACAAGTTGATTAGTGTAAGCCTAAGGCTTAATACACAGCAAAGTATATATAAAGAACCTAATGATCACATGACATAATTAGACTTGAGGGACTTAGGGGGTCTAAGGGGTCCATGGACTTGTAAGACCTAGAAGGTCCAAGAGGTCCAGTTGGATTTCATTATTTATATAAGCATGTTGTAAGAACATAAGAGTAGACTCCTTGTGTTTAACCTAAAATACATTACTAGATCTTACCCTTGACTTAATCACCAGCTTGTGTGTCATATGTTTCCACTGTCCTTGAACATCTACCTTACCCTAGCTATCCAGTAACTTGGATGGCATAGTTTTGTAACAACAAGGTATATTACATTTTAAGTATTACTTTATACAATACTTGTAAAGTTACAAGTAATTATATTAACTTACAATGTAAGATTAGTACTTATAATTAGACTGGCTACCCAGACCGGACCGTGGACCGTTACGCTAACCTATTTAGGACTACTTTCTTTAATAATTATTATTATTAAATAAAAAATTTAAATTTTAAAGTTTTAATGTTTTTAAATATAATTCTTTAAAAAAATTCTAAAAATAGTAATTAAATAATATACTTACAAGGATTAATAATTTTTTTAAAAATTATTAATCCTTGTAAGTATATTATTTAATTACTATTTTTAGAATTTTTTTTAAAGAATTATATTTAAAAACATTAAAACTTTAAAATTTAAAAATTTTATTTAATAATAATAATTATTAAAGAAAGTAGTCCTAAATAGGTTAGCGTAACGGTCTACGGTCCAGACCGTTCGGCCAGTCTACAAACTGCTAAGCAAGAGCATAAGAGGAACTAGATGAGTTTCTAGATCTTAAGGTGAAAGTAATAATTTTAAATGTTAAAGAAATTTAAGAATTAACCTTAAGAATTACAGAAAATGAAGTAGAAAAAGAATAACGAAGAAGTCAATTATAATTATCAAACTCAGCAAATAGCCAAGGATAGACTACTAATAATGTAAAAGAGAAGATAACCAAAGAATTAAAACTTAAAACTCTTAGTAAAAACATGTTATTTTTAAAAGTCAAAATAGTTAAACAAAAGGTTAAAACATTAATAAATTTTAAAGTTATAAGAAATTTCATAATGCTAAATATAATAATGAAATTAAATATAAATACTCAAGTCAAAGATTATAAGTATCTGATTAAACTTGTAAATGATTCTTTTATAACAAGAAGTATTAAAGTAAAAACTAAGTTAATAACTATGAAGGTTAAGGTTAATTATCAAGAGAAAATAATATTTAATATAACTTATATTAAGAACTTTAAGATAATCTTAAAGATACTTTAAATGTAAGAAAATAATCTAAGGATTGACTAATAAAAGGAGATTATGAAGTTTTTATAGAATTTACTATAAGAGGTATTAACAAAAAGYAACAAAGGATAAAGAATCTCAAGCTATTCATATAATTRAATCTAGTTAGCCTATGATTAAGGAYATRRRAATTARTTYRATTTYAGATTARTYAAGCTAAGAYRAAGGTYTTRARYATATTCYTRAAGAATACAAAGAATAGATRAARTTGTTTAAARAAARACTARAARACTTAACATTRTCAAAAYAWTAGTYRTAAGATYATAARATCAACCTYAAGRAARGATTTCAGYTATTATTTAGGCTARTATACYTAAYWAYAACAGTARAGAATAAAGTAACAAAAGAATAGYTAAACARAATAGTTAAGARARGATTATACTARAAGTYGAACTYTTTNAAYAAGARTATTATTATTATTTRTAAARAAAGYTAGATAACYTAAARAGCAAGCCTTATAARGAYTAYAAARGTTTAAACAAAGGAATAATCAARGACTAATATYYATTGTTATTAATARARATTACTAAAGATAAGCTTARRGRTATTAARTTCTTYAYRAAATTARATTTATAATYAGYATTYAAYCTTATCAKAAKAWAAAGAAGGAAGATGAATAAAAAGGTTRTTATCAAGAYTAAATATAAGTTATATAAGTTATTARTTATRTTGTTTARATTAAYAAAYAYACTWRTTATAATRCAAAGGATTATGRATAAAGTTATTAARRAATACTTGGAAAANGTTTATAATARTATATYTARACAATATCYTGATATTCTTAAAGAYACTAAAAGAACATAGAATTTATATGAAAATTATTTTTAAAGTATTATAAAAAGTAAGCTTTTGATATAAGCTAAGGAAATACAAATTCTATAAGATAGAAGTATAATTTTTAAGACATATTATAATATATAATGAGGTTAAAACAACTAAGGAAAAGATCAAAGTTATTAAGGAATAAGTAAAACTTAAAATAGTTAAAGAATTATAAAGCTTTTTAAGCTTTATAAACTATTATTAAAAATTCATAAGAAATTATTTAAGAATAGTATTATCATTGACTAAATTAACTAAAAAGGATATATTATACAAATGAGGGAAAGAATAGTAAAAANGCATTTGATATAGTTAAAGAAGTTTTTTAAGGAAGATTAAAGTCTTAAAATCTTCAACTTAAAAAGACTTGTTCAAGTTAAAACAAATACATCAGATTATACTCTAAGTACAATTCTAAGTTAGTAAGACAAATAAAAGAGTTAGAAACTACTTGTCTTTTATTCAAGAAAGTTCAACTTAGCTAAGTAAAACTATTCTATTTATAATAAGGAATTGTTGATAATAATAAATATACTAAGAAAATAAAGGATATACATAACAAGGGCAAGAGAACAAATAAAGATACTAATAGATTATATAAACTTAAAGTACTTTATAACATTTAAAGAGTTAAACACAAAACAAGTTAAATAAGTAAAAANCCTTGTTAAAATACAATTTTAAGATTTAGTATATTAAAGGAATTAACAACAGATAAGCAGATACTCTTAGTCAAAAACTAAAGTATATGGACAAAGAGAAGTTAAGCTTATAACAAGTAATCTTAATAGACAATAAAGAAGGAATTACTTATAACTAAGGATAATTAATGTTTATATCAACAATAGTTGATAAGGATTAGATTAATAAGATTCAGAATGAATTATCCAGAGAAAACCTAAAAGACATTAAATATAAGTTAAAAGAAGATTAATAAGAACAAATTAATGAATTATAATATAAGGACAAGAAGTTATACATTCTTGAGAAATTGTTAAAAGAATTTTTAAGAGAATAATATACATTATTACAGAATAAGCATTTTAAAGCTAAATAAACTTATTATAAAATCTAGAAGGATTATTACTTATATTAAATAAGGTAAATGATAAAGGAAGTTATCAAGGAATATAATATTTACAAGAAGGTGAAGAACTCAAGGTAAAAGCTTTACAGAACACTTTAACCTACTAAAATACTAATCTGATTATAACAAACTATAATATAGAACTTCATTACTAAATTACTAAGGTCTAAAGATTTTATAACAAAAAAGGATTATAATAACATCTTAGTAATAATAAACTTGTTTATGAAATATACAATCTTTATATTATAAGATGAAATGTAAAATATAAAAGAAGTTATAAAGGTATTTTTTTAACATGTAATAATACTATTTAAGGTATTAAAGAATATTATATCTGATCAGAACATATGCTTTACCTTGAAGTTTTAAGAAACATTAAGTAGGTATATAAATGTTGATAAGAAGATGTTAATAGCATTTTACTTACAAATTAATAGTCAAATTAAAAGATTGAACTAAACATTAGAAATATATTTATAATGTTATGTAAACTATAAACAAGATAACTAGTAAGGACTATTGTTATTAATATAATTAGCTTATAACAATTCAAAGTACAAAGTAACAAGATTTATTCTATTCTATACAAATCATAAAAGAGAATTAAATAGGTTTTGGATAAGAGTTGAATTATAATCTTCATCTAATTTAGCAGATAAAGTAGTGAAAAGACTATATAAGACATATACTAAAGTAATAAAANGTAATACAGTTTGTAAAANGAAAAAAATAAAAGTATATTATAACAAGAAACATAATATAGAACTTATGTATAAAAANGGAGGATAAAGTTTACCTTTAACAAAAAAAATCTACAAACAAAAAGACTAAACAACAAACTTGACTTGTAAAGTTAAGATTATTCAAGGTTAAGAAAGTTTATAAACTAATAACAATTAAATTAAAACTATCAAAAGTTATAAAAATACATCTTGTATTTTATATAATATTATTAAAATTAACACTTAAGAATATACTATTAACATTAAGTATAAAAGTCAAGTTATAACTTAATAAAGAATAAGTAATTAAGAAAATCTTAAACTATAAATATTAGTATAAGAAGATTTAGTATGTTTAGGTTAAATAAAAAGGATTTTCAGAATTAGACAATTCATAAGAAT